>PVKH010031881.1:0-12255 GCA_004027955.1 Chaetophractus vellerosus
TTTTTTTTTTTTTTTTTTTTTTTTTTTTTTGCTTACAAGCCATTCTCCTCCTAGGTTAGACTTTCTAATTGGTCTCCTGAGGGCATGCTGGGGATACTATCCTCATTTAAAATCTGAAGGCACTTAGAAGTGGTATAGGAGGAGAATGTGTCTTCAAGCAAAGAAAGAACAATTTCAGATAGGGAATGAGAGGCTGATTCTGGTTTCAAAGACTGATCAATAGAGTTTGGAGAATTCAAAACCCTATTAATCCTCCCTGATGTCTATTTGAGATGTTACCCTGGAAGTTCTTCTGGTGATGAGGTGTAAACACAGAAAGCCAGCCAACCAAGAATACATGAAAGGACGCTTTGTTAGATCAAAGAATCTAGAGAAGGAAGAATGAGGGCCGTGGCATGGCCAGGGCTTACCTAACAGGCTCCCACGAGGCTCTGTTAAGAGAGAGGGGGAAATGCACATGTGGGTCCCAGGCTCTTGTCTTTATTGTAAACTGAGGTGAGAGGTACAGCTTTCCCATGGATACTGGGGAGTGGCAATATTAAATATAAGGTGTGAAAAGAAAGAGCTATTTGGAGAAGGTGAGGGTAGCTCTTATCATCCAAGCCATATGGAGATACAAGCCTTGCTAGCAAATTATGTGGTGCAAAAGGGCAGAAGTGGCAAGGACCATTTGGAGAAATGGTAAAGGTCTTTCAGAGAAGCTAAGGGTGGCTCTTATCATCCAAACCTTATGGAGGTGCAGACCTTGCTAGTTGTGGTTATATCCAGGACAGGGCTGGGGTGGTGGCTTACAAGAGGAACTTATGATTAAGTTGAGCAAGATGTTGAGACACCTATATTAGTCTGCCAAAGGAGTGTCAATGCAAAGTACCATAAATCTGTTGGCTTTTATAAAGGGTGTTTATTTGGGGTAGAAGCTTACAGTTACAAGACAAGAGTCCAACTCAAGGTTGCTTTCTCACCAAAGTCAGTTGCCACGTGTTGAAGCAAGATGGTCAGTGATCTCTGCCTGGTCTCTCCTTTCCCTCCAGGCTTCCAGTCCTCTCTCTCTCCTGGTTTGGGCTCATCTCTCAGGGCTTCCTATATCAGCCTTGGTTCTCTTGCCAAGGTCAGGCAAATGGTCCATCTCTCCCTGAGGCCCCTGGATCAAAAATGACAGAGCTCTCTCTCTCTTCCAGCACGTCTTCTTGAGGGAGTGTGTTTATATCAGCCCACCAACAGAGCAGGGACTCAACCTGAGTCATGCCTCACTGATGTAGCCCAATCAGAAGCCCTAGATTAATTTTATCAAGTAAACTTAATTAGAGGCGCCTCACTGAATTTAATATAATTAAACAGTATCACACCCAGAGGAAGAGTAGTTTAAAAACATAATCTTTCTCTTTTGGGATTCATAAATAATCTCAAACTGCCACAGCACCAAATATAATTTATTTTTATGCTATTGCAATGTAATCATGGTTCTTCCTTTCCTTGGTTAATTCTTTGTTTTCACAAAAGAGCCACTGTAACACTGGATTCACCACCTTGCACCTGATTTTTAGCTACAATATATAGTTTTTTGAGGTACCAGGAGCTGGGGATTGAACCTAGGACCTCACATGTGGGAAGCCAGCACTCAACTACTGAGCCATATTGGTTTCCCTGAGTTGGTTTTTTTCATTTGTTTTGCTTGTTGTTTGTTGTTGTTTATTCAGGAAGCACTGGCAACCAAACCCAAGACCTCCCATGTGAGAGGCAGGTACTCAACCACTTGAGCCATATTGGTCCCTACAATATTCTTAAGATAAGAGATTATTTTGAGGTAGTTTGAGAAGCTTCCTGGTTCTCTGACCATGTCTTGATCCAAAACTTTAAAGCACTAAGCCTAGAATTTACTTTCTTTAAGCTTTGTTATGTAATTGGAAGCATCCAATTCTCAGTACAGGTCTTGTATTTCTTATGTCTCTTACATGAGGCTATGGAAGTAGTCTCCCATCCACCAAAATCATTCCTTCAAAAGGCACTTTCTCCATATGACTATCATCAATAGGTTAAGTAGCTATTTTGGTGCTGCATATCAGGAATTATAAGTATCCCATTCTTTAATGGCAACTGGATCTTCACTATCTTCCATTCCAACCGAGTTACATAACCAGTCCCCGAATCCCATCCTTGAGTGTCTGTGGCTGCATTCAGTCAAAGTACCGGTCAGAGTGTGGTAGCAGATAATAGAATCCAGTCAAGCCAGTTTTACACAGAAAGAGATTTAGTATTGGGAATTAGGTGCTTACAAAATTCTGAAGTCTGAGTAGCAGCTTTAGACTGGGCTTTCAGGCATGAGTACTGTAGAACTGGTCTACAAAGTGAGCTTGTACCTTTTCCATACCACGAAGCAGGAGACACAAGAAGCTGCCACCTCAACTGCTGATGCTAGAACCACTCCCTTCCCCAACTCTGCCACGATGTGAGCCAGGACAGTGGATGTCCTGCTTCTTGCTTCTGAACACCCATAAAATAAACCTACGGATGGTCCTCAGGGACCAGCTTCTCTTATAGCTGACACAGATATACCTCCTTGACACTGCTTTCCAGAAGACGCAGTAGAAGCACAGGGTCTAACTCACTAAATACCCTTGAACCTTGTACCTTCACACTTGGCCATGCTTATGTGTCTACATGTCTGCTTGGCCAAAGCTATCCTGAACTAGAAAGAAATCAGGGAAACGTAGTCTTCTATTGTTCATCCTCTATTTCCTGACTACACAAAGTATATCTGGGGCCCAATGGCATTTACATCCTCTGTAAAGGAATAGAGATAGCAAGCCTGTTTGCAGAACTGGACCCAAGAGCTACAATGCATGCGTTGTGTTTAGTACAATGCAGTAAGATAGGCCATGCTCAGTTCAAGCTAACTATTATCGCTGTAGTTATTGGCCTGGCACTGCTCATCCAAGAGGAAAAGCAGACTTCAAGGTAAGGGGAGCCTGAAACTTCTTCAGAGCAAAGTAGACATACGCCTTTCTATTCTTTTTTTCCTTTTTGCTACCAGTGTCATACTCTTAGAAAAGGCTTTCTCAAAATACAAGTGCTGGAATAGGTTTAGTTTTTTATGGGTAACTTTTCATACTGTCTCCCTCTTAAGACCTCTCTTCATCAATTATCTCCCCTATGGAAAAAATTCCCCCTTTTGTCTCCTCTTTCCCCACATTTCTGTGTCTCTGTTCCTCAGTTCCCTGATCTCCCTCCCCTCCTTTTTCCCCTTCCCCTTTCTGTCTCCCTTTCCTGCCTTAAGAATGAGGGTTTACATTATAAGAGCCATTTTGTATTATTTTTTCCTAGAATAAAACCCTTTTGATGTCACTGTAATAAGTTCATATTTTTTAAGCACTCAAATCAGTTCCAGGCACATAGTTAGCACGCTTTGAATATTTACTTTTATTTATTCGCTAACTTTTTTAAAAATGGACATAATTTAGGACTACTCTGGGGGCCCATTCTGTCTTACAGTGCTTTCATTTTAGAATTTCAGGAATTTAACCACTTTGGATGTTTTCCAAGGTGGACTCATTTGATACTAAATCTTGCTCTTGAGTGAAAAACATGAGAGGATGATTTCATTGTTACTAAGACAAAGATCCTAAACTTCATTAATGGTGAAGCTCACACATAGTAGGGAGGATAAAATGATGTTGAATATGAGGTCTAATTTTACATGATTGAACCTAAACATGGCAAATTTAAAAAAATCCAGTTGTTTTAGAGGCTCGCTTTTATGTTTCTTTTCACACCTGTTTTTGTACTTAGCTGTACTTCTCAGCAACATTGGGTACTGGTTTTCCAGAAAAACCCCAGAAAATTGCAAGGGAACGACACACCTATTCATCGCATGAATGTTTTGTATTTGGGCCAATTTTAGTCATAACCTAAAGGTGCAATTTTTAAAAGGCAGCAAGAGAGTGGAGACCCATCACGTGGAGAAAAGACACCGCTCAGTCTGAGAGGTGGTACCAGAGACTGGATTCGGGGCCACATCCTGGGAACCCTGTGTCCTGGGAAGTCTTGCCTGTGAAGATGCCATTTAACACTTGCAGTATATGGTGGCAGAGACTGGGAATGGGAATCCCGAGTCTGATTCACCTTGGTGCCCTCACAGCTCCCAGATGCTTTGTTTTCCTGCACTTCAAGCACCTCTGGGTTTAAGAAGGCAGCTTGTCATCTTCTTGTCCACCTGTGCTTGCTTATATTTCCCTCAGCTGTGAGCAGCCCGCATGGCTGCTGTGTGCAGAGCTCTCAGGCTCTGAGGGAGAAAGTTTCTCTCTTCAGTCCCTTCAAAGGAGAATTTTATAACTTCTGCCTCTCAGGTTTTGAATGTGAGCACACGATCATTTTTAAACAAGAATCGCAATAGACCTCAAATTTGACATCTTCGTTGTTAGATTTAACCACTTCAGGGCTAAGCGGGGTGGCAGATCGGGAGGCTCACGTTAGCAAGGACAGCCGTTGGCCTACTTTGATTCAAGAACGAATAGATCCTGAGGTTTGCACTTCGTCCCTTCCAGGACATGCATATATTGTAATTTAAGTTCTTCGGGAATGATGATGAAAGCCCAGAGCTGCTGGGCAGAGGAAGGGTTCAGCTGTTTGCTCAGACCAATGGGGGGGTCTACCCAGTGTGGTCAGTGTGACTGCTGATGGGTCCCTCCTAGCTAGGATGGCATGTGTCCTCGGGAAAGAGCTGGACAGACCTTCCCAGGACAGACCTGGCTTATGCATATTGTCTCTGCATCCCATCCACTTAACAGCCCCATTCACTCCCAAACGTGTCCAGGTTTGGGCGATAAATTATACGACTAGCCTTATTTATCAACAAACAGGAGCCCAGGAAAACGTCACACCAAGACATACAGCATCTGCTCCTGCCCTATATGGTTCCTATAATTTCCATACATTGTTGTGATTTCTGCTCATCGAATTGGGAGCTTAATTGAAACTTCAGTGACAATCTCGGGGTGGGGGGACAGGCACTTCCCATTAATCTGTAGTTATCCTGAGCACAACTCTACCCTCCTTCCAGCCTCCCTCATACAAGGCAAGACCATTGGCCACCATTTTGGTTCTTTCTCACCTCCCTACTCCCTCGAAGTGCTTCATTTCCTAACCTTTTTTCTTTCCTTTTTCTTTAAAGAAACCATTGTTCCAGATTGTTTTTAAAATTATGTTTTTCTATTCTAAAATAGAATAGATTCCTAAGAATCTCTGCTCAACAATTGGAATATGTGCTACAGTTGCACAATAAGAAATTATTTATCTTGTTTATATGCTTTACTGGAAACTTGTTCTCTCTTTCTTGTATTCCATGTCCTGCTCCTTCTTGGATTACATTTTTAATTTTGAGTAATATTTTCAGAAGGGTATGTGGGTAGTAAAATTTCTAAATTGCCTGTGTGTTGAAAATTATCTTCATTTTTGCCTTCATACTTGAATGGCATTTGGCTGAGATGAGTTTCCAAATACTTTTTCCCCAGAATATTTTGCCTCTTCATTGTTTTCTAGCTTCTCTTCTTGCAGATCAGAAGTCTGGTGCTTGATTCATTCTGATTCCTTTGTTAGCTTTCTTTTTCCCTCTATATCCTCTCTCTCTCTCTCTTCTTGGAAGTTGTAACATATTCTCTTTAACCCTGGAATTCATAAAATCACCAAAATGTGCTGTTTCTTAATATTTGTTTAAAGCACACGGCGGGCCCTTTTGATCTGCAAATGCAAGTCATTCTTTAGCTCATGGAAATTTCTTCCATTATTTCTTTGATCTTTATTTTTCCTTCCACACCCTCAGTTCTCTCATGTAATTAGGTAAATGTTAGATTTTTCTGGATATAGCTTCAGTTTATTAACTTTTATGGTTTTCATCTTTCTTTTTTGAACTGTGTTCTTGGAAAAGTCTGTAGTATAAGCTTCCAAGTTGCTGAGCATACCTTTAGCCCTGTCCCTGCTGCTGTTAGTCAAGTTATTCATTTCAGCAACCAGGTTTTTAACTTCAAAGAATTAATTAGTGCTCTCATGCTTAAATTTCATAGCAGCCTCTTCTCACATAATAGATTAAGATCTTCTTGAATTCTTAGAAAATATTATTGAAATTGATTTTTTAGAATTTATTTGATCTTTTGCGCCAACTCTGCTTCCCTTGAAGTTAATTCCTCTGGTTTATTAATTGTTTTTCTTTTTCTCTTTTTTTTTCTCAAATGTTGAGGCCTGACTTTTTGGCTAGTGGTGGGCCTGCATGATGATTGGGCTTCCTCTCAAGGCCACATCTTTTGAGTATAGACTCCGTGTCCAGAGTGAAGCCAGAAGTAACCTGTGACATTACTTCTCTCTCTGCCCCAGGGCTCATGCTGGAGATGTTCTAGAACTAAACTGTTATTTGGGAAAGCATTCTCAGGAACCTTAGAAGTGGGACAAATGCTGTCAGCAACTGCTTGAAAAGCAGATTCCACCCCTTTGTTAGGTTTTGCCATTGCTCTAGTCCATTTGCTTTATATCTTACAGAAATTCCTTAGTATCCTGGTCTGCTAATGGCATAGTTTCTGGTTTTTTAGGAATTAAGGATTAGTTCTTATCATTATACTTCTATGGCATTTAGGAGAAAATGATAAATGGCCCATCCATTTTTTGTTTATTAGTATTATTATTATTATGCTTCGTCCATTTTAAATCCCAAGGAATGCCAATTCCCCAACTATTCGAATCCCAAAAGGATGTGTATTAGTCGAGGTTCTTTAGAGAAACACAACCGACAGGATGTTGTAATATATATTTATATGAAGAGATTTATTATCTCTTCATATCAATTGGCTCACATGACTGTGGGGATTGGCAAGTCTGAATTCTGTAGGGCAGGCTGCACATTGGGAACTCTGACGAAGGTTGTGATGAATTCCACAGAAGTGGCTGGCTGAAATAGAGAAGGAAATTCTTCTTTCTGACTGCTGTTTTAATTGGTTCTCTCTTTAAGGCCTTCAGCTGATTGGATGAGACTTCCTCATTGCTGAAGGCAGTCTCCTTTGTTGATTGTAGATATAATCAGTCATTGGTTCAATCAATTGAGTAATGATTTAAATCTATGAAATACCCTCATAGTAACAATCAGGGCAGGGCTTGTTTGACCAAACAACTGGACACCATCACCTAGCCAAGGTGATATGTGAATTTAACCATCACAGGATATTTGCCTAATTAGAACCCCTACAGATTTTATTTTTGCTATCATTCCCTGTGATTCTTGTTTATGCGCTTCCATTTATCACTTTCTAGATGTTTGTATTTGTGTTGGAACCTGTAGTTCCTCCCCTCTCCCCACACTTCCCCTCCCCACCCTACTTCCTATCAATCTAGACTCCAGTGCTCTTGTATTGACTTCATTATTTTAAGTAGAAAAGTCATGTTCTCCAGAGTGAAGAATATCTGTGTTTGGATCCTGGATCTCCTTCTGATCAGTTGTATAATTTTGGCTGTGTCTTTGAAGTTTAGTTTTCTGTTAGATAAAATGAAAGTAATGTAACAGTTATTACCTTCCAGTATTATAAGAAGTATTGAATAGGGTCTGGGACTGTCCTCGGCTGGATTTGTTTCTTGGTGCTGCAGAATAGACAGACACACCGAACTAGGCTGGGAAGGAAAAGTGGCTTTATTTGCAGGCAGGAGACCGGAGATGTACAATCTCAAATCAGCCTCCCCCTTAAGGGTTTTTCTTACAGCTTTTATACTGGTTGAAACCAAGAAAGTTAATTATCAGGGTGTCATTGCTAACGAGGGTCTGGAAAAATTAGTTTTTGCTTTCTTAAACTTAAAACTGTGCGTGGTTCCTGGGACTGGGTCATCTTGGGGTGATAGAATGGGGGTGGCATGGATGTGAAGTTACAGTTAACGACTGATGCCAGTAAAGATAATAAGTGAGGAAGCATATAGTTACACATTTTTTGGTGGAACTAAATCTGGTTAGCTTTGCCTGCCTCCCATCCAGTGAGGAAAAGTCACATTGAATTTTTCTAACATTCTAAGGTTCAGAACAATGCCTTAGTATTTAAGTGATACTGAGTTTTTCTAGCACTACAGTTTATGAAAGTGAAATTGCTTGGCACGTGGGAGGTGCTCATAAACTGTTAGTTTCTTTTCCCTTTCCCATGAGGACAAGCTCTGGGACTTCTGCTTCCCTTCTGGTGCCCAAATACCTCGCACAGTTCTGAGAACACCTGGTTATTCCTAAAGTACTTCCAACGGCCTATCTCTAGATTGCCGGTTTAGATTTAGGTGCTTTTTTTTTTTTTTTAGCCTGATTATTATGTGCTAGGCACCACAGTGAGTACATTACATGCAGTGATTCTATGATCTTCACAAAATATTTTTGCCTGCACTTTACAGATGAGTAAGTCGAGGCACAGATAACTGAAGAAACTTTACCAAGAGTCTAAAAACAGTAAGAGGCAGAGCCAGGATTTTACAGCAGCCAGCCTGAGTCTACAGTCCTCATGTTTAAGCATTGCACTGTCTGTCTGTCTTTCTGTCAGACTATTCTGCCTATTTTGGGCAATTTTTGATTGGTTATCACCTCTATGTGAATATATGTACAGATTCCTTCTGCTAGAGTCTCTCCTCACCTACCTCACAGACTCATGTCCTAGCCAAGATGTATCCTTCGCCACCCTCAAGATTCACTCCACTGCCCCCCCCCCGCCAGAAGCCTCTTTTGGTTCACTGTAGACCCCACAACACTTCTTTGTTCTTCTAGATCTCACATTGCTGCCCTTGGTATTCTTTTCACTATTAAGTAACTGTCTATGTTTGTTTTGTGTTCCACAGGTGGAGGGTAATCTCTTCAAAGTAAGGCTCTGTATTCTCCATTTATTTTACAATGCCTCCATGCCTAATTGGGACCATGCTTGGCATTGCCCAAAGTAAACATTCAATTACATGCTTGCTGAATGATTAGAAAAAACCTGGTGCTTATTTTCATTCAGGCTCAGGAGACAGAAATCAAAGGAATATACTGGAAGGATCATATGCACTATATAAGACAGAGATGGGATTTTCAATTCAGAGAAAGGACAATGGATTACCTAGGAGGGGAAAAAAAATGTTCTCTTTTGGCACAATATACAAAAGTAATTTAAAGATAAAGACATGAAAGTTTAAAAAAATGTTAAAAATATTTTGAGGACCTTGGGGTTTAGAAGAAAAATGCAAATAAAAAAGTGATGAATTAGGCAACATTGAAATAAAAAGCTACTGTATGAAAAAAAAACATTATAAGAATGCTAAAAGACAAGAGACCAATTAGAAGAAAATAATTACAATATATAGCAAACAACCACTATCCAGGATATATAAAAATATTAATAGGCAAAAAACAATATAACAGAAAAAATGGGCAAAGAATATAAACAAGCCACTTTCTAGTGATAATACAATTGTCATAAACATATTGCTCAATATGTAACCAAGGTCATGCAAATTAAAACACTGTAATACCATTTCTTATCTGTTATATAATGGCAGATATTTAAAAATTTGACAATATCAGAAAGTTACCAAATTGTGGAATAATGAATACTCTCATATGATACCAGTGAGAGAATACACTGATATAGTTATTTTGAAGAGTAATTTGGCAGTTGTTAATAAATTAAAGATAAGCATGCTAGAGAAACACTTGCACATGTATACAGGAAGATGTGAGTTATGATCTACATAATTCACTGCAGCATTTTTGTAATAATGAAAAAATTATGAATAATTCAGTGACCACTACTTGAGGAATAGTTAAATAAAATGTGGTATATACATACAGTGGAGTACTATACAGTAGTTAAAGCAATAAAGAAATCTATATGGATCAAAAAGAAAGATCTCAAAAATTGTTATTGAGTAAGAAAAAGAGAGTTATAAAATAAATACAGTATACAAATTTACATTTTAAAATGACACAAAATAGTTATATTTTTATCTATTGATATAAAAGTGTAGAAAAAAATATATGGAACAATGCACAGCAAACTCTTAGTATTGACTTCTTCAAAGAGTATAAGTGGAAGCTTCTGGGCTTCTTAAAGGCCCAGAACTAGAATAGGGTTATTGCCACTACATCCTGTTGTTCAAAGGAAGGCTCAAGAGCTGCCCAGCTTCAAGGGGAGGGGAAACGGACTCAGCCTGTTGCTGGGAGAAGTGGCATACACATGGGCAAGGGTAGGTGTGGGGAATAATTGATGGCAATCATCTTTGGAGACCTTCTACTCTTTCCCGTATTTTAGGCAACTAACATCCTCTAGCTCGTGAATCTTTTGCTTCTCCCTTTATTTCCCATCAAAGCTTGCTTTGAAGAATAGATTCTGTAGGAGTCTTCTACTTTAATTGTGAATTTAAAACAAGATGTGCTGCTTCTAGCAAATAGTTGATATCTCCTCTCTGATCATGGAAAGAAATGATTTATCTCTTCTTAAGGCAAGTTCAGGCATCAGCGAGTGAAGGAAGCTTCTCAGAGCTTTGCATTTGAATCACGCCTCACATTTTTCTAAATATTTCTCCTGTTCCATCTTCTTAAAAGCTGGCTGGGGATAAAAAGCTAATGCTACCCTAAAGGTACAAAGTTCTCCATGCCCAGAGTCTGCTCTAGAGCTTGGTTCTGAGCCGCTGATGAGGCATTTGTTGCTACCTGGCACGGAGCCATGCTGCAGCCTCATTCCATGGCTTTTTGGGCCACCATTAGGAGGTTTGGCCATGTTGGATGTCAGATGGGAAGAAAGAGGCATCAAGGGGTCATCTAGTCATTCAAAGTATTTCCTGTGGCCAATGTAGCTGGGTACTATAAAGTCACTGGTGTCCTAGGAGTGAACAAGGCAGGCACAGTCTGCCATCATAGAGCTTAGAGTCTGGTGGGGTAAATGGACAAGAAACTGGCAGGTGTAATTAAAAATTACAAGGTGCTATTGGAAGAATTTAGAGGAATCGGAACAGTGGTCTGTGGTGTGCTGGTGTTTAACAACTGGCTCTTCTGGGTTAAAAAAGGGGGGACCCTAATTTATCCTAGTGTTTTCCAATTTCCATGATGTAAATAATCCCATCAGTTTCAAGCTACCAACATGATTACCACTGAACGCAAAGTTTGGAAGAGAAATGTGGCTCTGGAGACCAAGCACAAGGCAACCGCTCTACTCCATTGTCTCTAGACCAGTGGTGGTGGGAGGATGGGGATATCAGAAGACTTTCTGGAGGAAGAGCCATCAAAGGCGAGGACTGAAGGATGAGGAAGAGCCTGTCGGATGAACAGGGCCACGGGAAGGTGGTCCATGTTTCAAGGCTGGAAGGTTTCAAGGCCATCAGAGAAGGCATGACACATCTGGAGAGTTAGAAAAGACCAGTGTGGGTCAAGGGCAGGGTGCAGAGTGCTGTGTGTGTGTGTGTGTAGGGGTGAGTGTAGTGTAGTGTGTACCTATAGGCTTATATGGTTGACACGTGTGGCATGGGAATGGTGTGGTAAAATGTGTGTACTATGTGTGTGTGTGGCTAAGAGGAACGAGGGGCCGGGGTGTGAAGGGGTGTGTAAATCAGTCAGCCGTGTTCTGACTCTGTTTCAACACAAGATTCTGCTCAATCTATGGGGTAATCTGTCTTTCGGGGAGATTTTTAAAATACCACAGGAACCCAGCTGTTTCACAACATTGCTCGGTAAACTTTCCCCTCAGCTGTTCTCTAGCAGATGGCTCCTTTGTAAATTCGGAGGGTTCTTACGGAAGACCCAGTTCAGTTCAGTTGTCTTTTCTGTGTGTTAGGAGATGGAGGAAAGGGCTTTCCGGGAGGACCTGGCAGAAAGTAATGACCAGAATTCAGGCCTCCAGAGTCTCGGTTCTCGATTTTTCTACCCTCCCATCAGTAAAGCTGGAGTCAGAAATACAATACTTAATCTGGTCAACACTTGTTTCTAAATAAGTAGCCAAAATAAATACATGAAGCCCTACTTAGTTTCATAACATTATTAAATAGAAAGCTACCCATGGGATGAGCAGCCTTCATAGGTAAATACTTGCTTTATGGACTGGTCCATCATCTTTTCATTTTCCTGTGTAGCAAGACAAGAAATCCTGTCCTTTCAGCAGTGGCTCTACTCTCCCAGCAACACATCAGCAGCTGGCCAGGATTTGTATCTTTAGGAAAAAGAGAAATACAGAACAGCAACTATGTTTGGCCTTCTTTAAATTGCTGTGTTAGCACAGGCTGCAGTAAATG
>PVKH010031882.1:0-12151 GCA_004027955.1 Chaetophractus vellerosus
ATGTTTTGAAAAACTTTAGTTACTTTGTATATGTACATGTTTGTGTGTTCTGAGTGTATAAAAACAAGGAAAATATGGTATTCTTCAATTATAAATTGAACTTACTCACCTTATTTTCTAGCTGTGATAACATATGTATAATCTCAAGTTCTCTTATAAATAAGGGCAAAACAAGGGCTGGACAAATTCAATGTCAATAAATAAAAATACTTGCAATTGGTCTATGCAGGAATTGAACCCCTAAAAGTAGGGTAAATTTCAAGTGCCATGTATACACAATTGTTAAATTTGAATATTTCAAAGCAAAGGAGGGTGTCTTTTTATCATTGTTCTCCTTATAGCAATGCACATCTAGACTCTTGTTTCAGTTCTGCAACTGACTGGAGGGACTGACTGGATGGCCATTGTATTAGTCAGCCACAGGGGTGCCTTTTGAAATATACCAAAAATTGGTCGGTCTTTATAAAGGGTATTTATTTGGGGTAGAAGCTTACAGTTACCAGGCCACAAAGGATAAGTTTCTTCCCTCACCAAAGTTCACGTGTTGGAGCAAGACAGCTGCTGACGTCTCCAGTGTTCAGGCTTCTGGGTTCCTCTGTTCCCAGAGCTGTGTTTCTCTCCGGGCTTAGCTTCTGTTTCCTCCACAAGTTCAGCTGTAGACCATGAGGCTCTCTACGCTTTTGCATTTCTCCACAAGGCCAGCTGTAGACTATCGGGCGAACGGCTCACTTGTCTTCTCCTGGAGCGCCCCTCTCCAACATCAGAACTGCTTCTCAAATCTGCTTCTCAAATCTCTGCCTTTTGTCTAGCCTTTTATACTTGAGACCACACCCACCGAGGGGTGGGGCTCAGTATCCCACTGATGTGGCAGTTAACACCCCAACCATGCCCAGATTAAGAGATCAGTCTATAAGCGTGATTCAAGTTATATTTTTGGAATTCATAATTACATAATACTGTCAAACCATTACAGCCATGGATAAATAACTCATGCTCTCTGTGCTAAGTTTCTCTATCTATAAAATGGGAAAGAGACTGATAGAAAAATGAAAAGAACTTGCAGAATATGGAGTCTTAAGAACTCGCTTGAAATTCAAAACTATTTATCTCTTGAGGAGGAACACCTTCAGCATAAGTGCCAAATGAGCTTCCTGAATGTGATCCTTAATTTTATGTGTCAACTTGGCCATGATGTCCCATTGTGTGGCTAAACACTAGCCTAGATGTTGTCCTGAGAATGCTTTGTAGATAGGATTAAGATCTACAACTAGCTGACTTTAAGTAAGAGAGATTACTCTCAAAAGGTGGATAGAGCTCATAGTTCCATAGACAAAAGAGCTGAGGTTTCTGGGAGAAGAAGAAATTCTGTTTCAGGACTACAACATAACTCCTCTCTGAGTTTCCAGCCAGCCCTACAGATTTCAGGCTTGACAGTCCCCACAATCATGTGAGCCCATTTCTTAAAATAAATCCCTTTATACATACACACATGCACACACACACATATAAACATATATACAAGTATACATACATGTATACACATATACATTTACATATATACACACATATAGACAAATACAGATAACATGCAAATGCATACACATATACATGCATTCATATATACATACATATATGCATATACAGATGCACACATACATACACACATATATCCTATTGAGTCTGTTTCCCTGGAGAAACCTGTTTTTATATCCTGAACAATTTCTATGGCTTCAGCACTGCACACAAGCTACCATTAGGAGACAACTATGGAAGAGCATCTATTTTGAGCCTATTTATTCCAAAAAAGGGTACCTATCTCCATTAGGCAAGTCTTTTCCTACATCTCACTGACAATTATCAGAACACCTCATATTACACATTACTATATTTTTACTTTACTTTATATTTTACTTTAGCAATGTTAATATTCATTTGCTGCTATTGCTTTTCTGTTAAGTGTTTAAATGGAGCATGGCACTCTTAAGTGCCATTTTAATTATATGTTGATATGATTATGTTTTTTCTATAATTTTAAGTATATATGCCTTTTAAATAAACTTTCAGGTCTTCAAATAGAAGAGTCTAGAAGAGAATCATAGACTTTTACAGCTGGAAAGGAAGTGTAGACTATGTATTCCAGTAATATCTTTTACATAAATCTCATAGACATGACACATTTCTGACTCTTGGCTCTTGGCCCAGCATCTTTCTAACACCAAAGATAATAGTCTCCCACATGAACCACTGATGTCTGCCAGTTACTGACAGCCTGCTTTGTTCTGAAGTGTCTTCATAAATAACATAGGATAGTTTGTCTTCCAAGATTTTTCATTAAAAAAGAGAGAAATAAAATGAAACCAACCAACATATGGTAAGCTTAGCAAACAACCAGTGAATTTGTAAGAATTTACTAAATGTTTTTATTGTGCAATGAAAGGAAGTAGAATCTAGTGGTCAAAAGCACACATTCTGGAGACATAAAGACCTATGTCTCTGCCACTTACTAGTTACATGACCCTTTTGAGCCTTAACTTTCCACTTAAAAATGGGAATAACAATAATAGTACTCCTTTTAAATGGTTGAGATCACATGAAATAATAACTACATACTGAGGTCAGTACCTGACTCATGTAATATATGGAACCTCATTTTAATTTCTTGACATATACTTATCCCTTTACATGTTTTAACACTATCAATTAAGGGAAACTTCATAAAGTTAATGTTTAAAGTCACTATAAGAATATCCTGGAGGTTCCAGCAAGATGGCATTGGCTTAGGTGTGCACTCCTGAGCTCTCTTGCAAAAAAAAGTTGAGAAGGGCAAAATCCTTCCTGAGTAGGCTGTTTTGGGAATCCACAGAGCAGGAGGCTTCAGGGCATCAATATGGAGGGAACTGGATAAAAATATAAAGAACCCAAGGGAAAACCAGAACATAGACTACAGCAAGGAAATAGAATAAGAGGAACAAAGTGTCAAAGTGAAAACTGTCCACACACACAGAAACAACAACAAAATAAAACTGTAGATTAGAAAGAGAAGCTAATCAACTGAACAAACTCATCAAGATAAACTAATGCCTAGACACCAACAGAAAATTATAATCCATACTAAGAAACAGGAACATGGCACAGTCCAACAGACCAACTAAAAAACAGGAGGAGATGCAGAACATGGAACAAGTAATCAGAGATATCCAAACAAATATCATGAATCAACTTAATGAAGTGAAGGAAGAGATTAAGGATATTAAGAAGACACTGGGAGAACACACTGAAGAAATTGTAAACATACATAAAAAGATAACGGATATGATGGTGATGAATGACACAATACAAGAAATAAAAAATATAATGAAAGCACATAACAGTAGATTTAAATAGGCAGAAGAAAGAATCAGTGATGTGGAAGACAGTACAGCTGGAATCAAACATAGTAGAACTGATAGATTAAAAGATAGAAAAAAATCCAGAAGGGACTCAAGGATTTGACTGACAACATGAAAAGCACAAACATATGCATTATAGGCATCCCAGAGGGAGAAGAGAAGGGAAAGGGAACAGAAGTTGTGTTGGAGGAAATAATGGCTGAAAACTTCACAACCCTATTGAAGGACATGGACCTACATGTCCAGAAAACACAGTGCACCCCAAACAGTATAAATCCTAACAGGCTTACTCCAAGACATATACTTGTCAAAGTGTCCAATGCTCAAAATAAAGAGAGAACACTGAAAGCAGCAAGAGAAAAGAGAACCATGACATACAAGGGAAGCTCAATAAGATTAAGTGCTGATTCTCATCTGAAACCATGGAGGCAAGAAGGCAGTGTTATGACATAGTTAAAGTGCTAAAAGAAAAACTTCCAGCCAAGAATTCTCTATCCAGTAAAACTGGCATTTAAAAACAAGAGAGAGTTCAAAAATTTCACAGATAAATAGAAATTAAAAGAGCATGTCAATAAGAAACCTGCACTTCAAGAAATATTAAAGGGACTTCTGCAGGTCAAAAGGAAAAAACAGGAGAGAGAGAGTTGGAGGAGAGTATAAGAACAACTAAAATGGGGCTGGCTCGATAGCCCAGTGGATAGGGCGCCGGCATACCACATGGGAGGCCCTGGGTTCGATTCCCAGGGACCTCTCCTAGTGGGCAGACCGCCTTGAGAATGGCAAGCCGCCATGGGCGGGCCGGAGCCGCCGTGGGCAGGGCAAGAAGCTGCCACGGACATGGCAAGAGCCGCCACGGGCAGGGCAGGTCGCCCGCAGATGGAGCGCAGCCAGCCACCAAAAGAAAATATGGCTAATGTAAGTAATTCCTTGAGAATAATAACACTGAATGTTAATGGATTAAACTCACCAGTCAAGAGACATAGATTGGCAGAATGGATAAGGAAATATAACCCATTTATATGCTGTCTACAAGAAACCCACCTTAGACTCAGGGATGAAAGGAGGGTGAAAGTGAATGGTTGGAGAACAATTCTACAAGCAAACAATAACCAGAAAAGGGTGGGAGTAGCTATACTAATATTAGCCAAAATAGACTTTAAATGCAAAATTTTTGTAAGAGACAATAACAGACACTATATAGTAATAAAAGGGCTAATCTATCAAGAAGAAAGAACAATCATAAACATTTATGCACCTAACCAGGGCACCTCAAAATACATGAGGCAAACACTGAAAAAACTAAGTAGAGAAATAAATGCCTCTATAATTATAGTGGGGGACTTTAATACACAATTATCACCATTAGACAGAACATCTCAACAGAGAATCAATAAAGAAACAAAGACTTTGAATAATACCCTAGAGGATCTGGACCTAATAGGCATATACAGAACATTATACCCCAATACAGTGGGACATACACTTTTCTCTAGTGCACATGGATCATTATAAGGATAGACCACATGCTAGGCCACAAAACAACTCTCAATGAATTCAGAGAGACTGAATTTACTCAGAGTAATTTCTCTGGCCACAATGGAATGAAGCTGGAAATCAGTAAGAGAGAGAGAACCAGTTTAGGCACAAAGATTTCGAAGTTAAACAACACATTCTTGGACAAACAGAGGGTCAAGGAGGAAATTGCAAAATAAATCAGTAACTACCTTGAAATGAATGAAAATATCAAAACATATGGGATGCAACAAAAGCTGTACTGAGAGGATAATTCATAGCTATAAATGCCTATATTAAAAAAGGAAGAAAGAGCTAAAATCAAAGACCTAACTGCACACCTGAAGGAATTAGAAAAAGGACAACAAACTAACCCCAAAGGACAACAAACTGATTAGAAAAAGGACAACAAACTAACAAAGGTTGGAGCAGAACTAAATGAAATTGAAAATAAGAAAGCACTAGGAAAAAATAAAGAAAACCAAAACCTGGTTCTTCGAGAAGATCAATAAAATGGGCGAACCCTTAACTAGGCTAGAAAAGAAAAAAAAGAGAGAAGATGTAAATACATAAAATAAGAAATGAGGAAGGAGATATGACCACTGACCCCACAGAAATAGAATATCATAAGAGGATACTTTGAAAAATTATATGCCAACAAGATGGATAATTTAGAGGAAATGGACAAATTTCTAAAAGCACAAAAGCAGCCTACATTGATGAAAGAAGACTTTGATAAGCTCAACTGACCAATCACAAGTAACAAGATAGAATTAGTCATCAAAAACCTCCAAACTAAGGAGAGCCCAGGATCAGACAGCTTCAGAGGTGAATTCTACCAAACATTCTGGAAAAAATTAACACCAATCCTGCTTGAACTCTTCCAAAAAGTAGAAGTGGAAGAAACATTCCCTAACTCATTCTATGATGCCAACATCACCCTAATACTAAAGCCAAACAAAGATGCCACAAGAAAAGAAAGCTATAGACCAATCTCTCTAATGAATTTAGATGCTAAAATCCTCAACAAAATACTTGCTAATTGTATTCAACAACACATCAAACAAATTATACAACATGACCAAATGGGTTTCATCCTGGGGATGCAAGGATTGTTCAACATAAGAAAATCAATCAATGTAATACACCACATAAACAGATCAAAAGAAAAAAATCAAATGATCATCTCAATAGATGCAGAAAAGGCATTCAACAAAATATAACACCTTTCCTGATAAAAAACAATACAAAAGATAGAAATGGAAGGAAACTTCCTTAACATGATAAAGGGTATATATGAAAAACACACAGCTAACATCATATTCAATGGAGAAATCCTAAAAGCTTTCGCTCTAAGATTGGGAACAAGACAAGGATCCCCACTTTCACTGTTCTTATTTAACAATGTGTTAGAAGTACTTGCTTGAGTACTTAGAGAAGTAAAAGATATAAAAGGTATCCAAATAGGAAAGGAAGAAGTAAAACTTTCACTATTTGCAGATGACATGATCCTATACATAGAAAGCCCTGAGAAATCTACAACAAAGTTTCTAGAGCTTATAAATGAGTCCAATAAAGTCACAGGTTATAAGATCAATGTTCAAAAATCAGTAGCATTTCTATACACTAGTAATGAGCAATCTGAGGAGGAGATCAAGAAAAAAATCCCATTTACAATAGCAAATAAAAGAATGAAATACCTAGGAATAAATTGAACTAAAGATGTAAATGACATATGAAGAAAACTGCACAACACTGTTTAAAAAAATCAAAGAGACCTAAATAAAGGGAAGAATATTCACTGTTCACGGACAGGAAGACTAAACATCAGTAAGATGTCTATCCTACACAAACTGATCTACAGGTTTAACACACTCCCAATACAAATCACCACGGCATTTTTTTACTGGATGGGAAAAACTAACTATGAAATTTGTCTGGAAGGGCAAGAGGCCCTGAATAGCCAAAGACATATTGAAAAAGAAAAATGAAATTGGAGTGATCACACTACCTGACTTTAAAACACCCTACAAAGCTACAGTAGTCAAAACTGCATGGTATTGGCACAAGGATAGACATTCTGACCAATGGAACTGAATTGAGAGTTCTGATATAGACCCTCACATATACAGTCAACTGATCTTCAACAAGGCTACCAAACCCATTCATCTGGGAGACAATGGCCTTTTCAACAAATGGTGCTTGGAAAACTGGATATCCATATCCAGAAAATGAGAGAGGAACACCATCTTACACTGTATAAAAATTTACTCAAGATGGATCAAAGATCTAAATATAAGAGCCAAGACCATAAAGACATTGGACGATAATGTAGGGAAGCATCTACGGGACCTTATAATAGGAAATGGTTTCATGAACGTCACATCCAAAGCACGAGCAGCAAAAAAAAAGATAAATGGGACCTCCTCAAAATTAAAAACTTTTGCACCACAAAGGCATTTGTCAAGAAAGTGAAAAGACAGCCTATTCAATGGAGAAAATATCTGGTAGCCATATATCTGATAGGGGCTTAATATCCTGCATATATTAAGAAATCTTACTTCTCAAAAATAAAAAAAAAAAACAGCCAACCTATTTAGAAAATGGGCAAGTGACTTGAAATAGACACTTCTCCAAGGAAGAAATATAAATGGCTTAGAAGCACATGAAAAGATGCTCAACATCATTAGCTATCAGGAAAATGCAAATCAAAACTACAATGAGATATCATCTTACACCCATTAAAAAAACAGAACTACAAGTGTTGGAGCAGATGTGGAGGAATGGGAACCCTCATCCACTGCTGGTGGGAATGTAGAATGGCGCAGCCATTGTAGAGGACAGTTTTGTGGTTCCTTAGAAAACTAACTCTGGAATTGCCATATGATCCAGCAACTCCACTGTTGGGTATATACCCAGAAGAACTGAAAGCAAGGACATGAATAGATATATCCACACCAATGTTCATAGTGGCATTATTCACTATTGACAAAAGTTGGAATCAACCCAAATGCCCTTCAACAGATAACTAGATAAATAAATTGTGGTATACACATACAATAGAATATTACTCAGCTATAAGAAGAAATACAGTATTAACACACAAGAGAGCCTGGATGAATCTTGAGGACCTTATGTTGAGTGAAGCAAGCCAGGCACTGAAGGACAAACCTGACCCCACTGATATGAATTAAGCAAATTGAGCAGACTCACAGAGCTAGAGTCTGGAAGATAAGGTTACAGGAAATAGAAAGAGAGAAGAAGGTTGTGAGCCAACAGCCATATGGGCAAAATCTATGATAAAGTGGAAGTGTGTAGTTGTACAGTGGAGGGGCATTACAGTGGTGTAATGATACTGTTGGGATGGGCGATGCTGGTTTGTAAGAGGGATGGAGTAGGGACGGTGGATTGGACTCTCCATAGAACTGGGGGTGAGGGCTGGGGGAGGGAGCAGGTGAACACTGGGGATTTTGCTGGTACATGGTTGAAACTACAATGTTGGAATTGCTGTGTTAGCAATATGGCAAGTTAGGGTTGCTGGTTTGAGGTGTTGGATGTGGGGTCATTCGGGACAGGGTGCACCTGGGGCAGGCTTCTAGGGAGTGTGTGAGTGTTCTTCTTGCCATAGTGTGTTATATCAGTGGGTGGAGACCCACATAATGAGTGGCAAGGTGGTGAACTCCCATCCTAGGGAGGCCCATTATGTTCTCAAATAGAGGGGCAAGTGTCTCTTGAGAGCATGGGTGGTGCCCAATAGGGGAGGACAGACCAGTGTGTCAAGCCCTCAGTGTTGCTGCAAGTAACTATGAATATTGTCCTTCAAGGAGTGAAACTTGGTGGTTGCCATGGGTCCTGAGCGGAGGGAACAAGGGGCATTTTGGGGGCAATGGAAGAGTTCTACATGATCTTTATATGATGGGTACAGGCCATGTTAAATTACATCAAAATTTATAAAAGTTTATGGTCCAAAATGCAAACCATAATGTAAACCATTGACCATGGTTGGTAGCTATTTTTCAATATTTGTACATCAGCTGTAACAAATGTACCATCCACATATAAAATGTTATTAAAAGGGAAAGGGGGAAAGGAGGGAGGATGTTGGGTATATGGGAGTCCCCTGTATTTGGTATGTGACTTTTCTGTAACCTAAAACTTCTTTGAAGACAAAATGAAAAAAGTAAGACTCTGGGGTAATAAACAGAAGAAAATGTCACTTCAAATAAAGGACAACAGATTTAACAGTGATGAAAGGCAAAATGTCAAGAAAAATTTTAAGTATTTTTTCATTAGTTTCTATTATGCCCAATTTTTTTTACTTAATTTTTTTTTTGTATTTTACTTCTTATTTTTTAAACTGTCATTTTTATTTCATTTTCTTATTAATTGTATTTGGCTATTTTTGAAGTTTTGGGTCACAGAAGTGTTTCAACTGTGGCAGGGGAGGATTATTGGTGGGGGTGTCAGTGATGAGGGATACATGGGAGGAAGCTCACCTTGGCATACATATAAGGCATACAAATGTGTTCAAATATTCATGGGGCATTGCCACAGTGGGTGGAGATTCACACAATAACTGAAGGAATATCAAATTCCCATCCTGGCACACTCTGCCACATTCTCTAATGGAACATCAAGAATTCCCCCAAGTATAGGGGCAATGACTAGTGAAGGATGGTCTATTGATGGGCCCTTGAGATTGATGACTGTGCTTATAAACCTTTACTCTTGAGATGGAAACTTGGCCTAGTATTATAGGGTACCTATGAGTTGCCTCCGGCAGTGACCACTGGAGGCTCTGGGGACAGGAAGAGGGAAAAACAGTTGTAATACAGGGGCTTTTTCAGGAGTTGGGAATTGTCCTGAATGACATTGCAACAACAGATACAGGCCATTTTATATCATCACATAACATGCAGAACTGTGTGGGAGAGAGTGTTGACTACAATATAAACTATGGTCCATGCTCAGTGGCAAAGCCCCAGGGTACATTTATTAATTGCAATGAATGTGCCATACTAATGAAGGATGTTGTTTATGTGGGAGCTGTGGGGAGTGGGGCATATGGGAATTCCTATATTTTTTGTGTAACATTTATGCAATCCAAGTAACTTTTTAAAAATAAAATATATATATATTATTTTTAAAAAGAAAAGAAAAAGAGTTGCCTCCTGAGAGCCTCCTTGGTGCTCAAAGGTGGCCTCTCTCTAAGCTGAACTCAGCATATAAATACATTACTTTCCTCTCAGTGAGGGACATGACAACCAGGGATGAGCCTCCCTGGCACCAAGGGATTACTACCAAGCACCAACTAGCAATGCAACTGGAAAAAGACCTTGACCAAAAAGGGGAAAAAGTAAAGACAAATGAGTTTATATGGCTAAGAGACTTCAAAGTGAGTTGGGAGGTCATTCCAGAGATTACCTAATGCACAGCTCAGCAGGATCTCATTGACTGCCAAATGATATACTACCCCAAATAGCAGGGCTCCTGAGGGCTCTGGAGACATCCAGACACTATAGTCAGAGCAGATAGCTCAGGAGTTTAGTGCCTTGCCAGTGGGCCCTACTTTGGAATTTATGCTCCCCAGGGTGACAGAGTTAGACTCAGTTGTGGTTTCCCTATGCATGGCTCTTCTGTTCTTCTATTTGAACCTATAATTAGTACTGGAGTTGGTAGATGCATGTCCAAGAGACTTAAATCTTTGGGCTGTCCATGTGCCATGCCAGATGGGCCTTGAATCTCAACAGAGTTGCAACACCTACTCTCTAGTTCGTTGGTCTCACCCAGGACAACTAACAAGGAGGTGATGATGGACAACAACCATACCAAGGAACTGAGAGAGTCTACATTTGCAAGCAAGAGAGTCCCATCCATCAGCCCTTATGGATTGCAGCCCCATTTCAATTAGAGGTGGAATGGACATCACCTTCCCAGAATACTCAGGATTGGGGAATGAACTATGGTCTAAAGTAGACTTACTGGTATTCTACTATAGACTTATTCTGATTTTATCAATGGAAGAAGTTATATCATTGATGTGGAAGCAGTGGTCACTGGAGGTTCTGAGGGCAGGGAGAGGGAAAAACAGGGGTAATGCGGGGGCATTTTCAGGACTTGGGAATTGTCCTGAATGACATTGCAATGACAGATACGGGCCATTATATATCTTGGCAAAACCTACAGAATTGGGTGGGAGAGAGGGTTAACTACAATGTAAACTATAATCCATGCTTAGCGGCAGTGCTCCAAAATGTGTTCATCAATTGCAATGAATGTACCACACTAATGAAGTATGTTGCTAATGTGGGAAAATGTGGGAGGTGTGGGGAGTGGGGCATATGGGAATCCCCTATATTTATTATGTAACATTTACATAATCTAAGTACCTTAAAAATAAATAAATAAATAAAATAAAATAAAACTTCCCACAAAAAGAATATCTTTAACTTTTATAATGACTTTAAAGTTTACTAAAATGCTTTTAAGTATATTATTTCATTTGGCCCACTCAAAAGTCTGCTCAGATAAAAACCCAGGATAGCCAAAAGATTGATCTAGATTGTCCTAAATTTTCTAGATTTTTGATTCAAGATCTCATAGCAGTGGCTTAGTAGTGCTGAATTGGAACAGCAGGTCCTCTCTATTTTTTGTGCCCTGGCATGAAGAAGGGATATTGTTGATAACAAGCATCTCCTCCATATGGATATGCTTCTAGAATGTTAAGGATCACAGGGATGGGACTTTGTGATCAAGCTACTGTAGGAGAGCTTAAAATAGCAATTTAAACAGATGCTTTTGCAGAGAGGAAGAAACATGTATCTCATATACAACTTCAGTGAGGGAAATATGTTCCAGGTTTGGAGGAAACTTTTGTATAAAACAGGCCAATACTCGTGGTATTAAATGTTTATACAGGGAAGAGGCTGTGGCTCAAGCAATTGAGCTCCAGTTTACCATATGGAGGACCTGGGATCGATCCCTGGGTCCTCCTGGTTAAAAAAAAGAATAAATGCGTCCCAGACTGGCTCAGTGAGGCTCAGGCCCCCTGCGTTGAAGTGATGCACCAAAAAGACAATGACACAACCAGGTAGGAAAAACAAATGTCTATATAATTCTCAGTGCTTTTAAAAAGACAAAAAATGTAAAATAAAGACTGTCTTCTCTAAACAGGCTTCTTCCTTAACTGGGCAGACAAGCTGTCTATTTACATAGCACAAGCATTAACCTCCCCCACTTTAATCTAAATG
>PVKH010031883.1:0-12256 GCA_004027955.1 Chaetophractus vellerosus
AGATCCAGTTTTCTCGCACCAATTGTTGAGAAGACTATTCTTTCCCAATTGAATAATCTTAGCTACCTTGTCAAAAATCAATTGGCCTTAAATGTGAGGGTTTATTCCTGAGCTCTCAATTCTATTCCATTGGTCTATATGTCCATCCTTATGCCAGTACCATGCTGTTTGATTATTGTGGCTTTGTATTAAGTTTTAAGATTGGGAAGCATGAGTCCTCCAACTTCATCTTTTACAAGCTGGCTTTAACTATTCAGGGCCCCTTAACCTTACATATAAATTTGATGATTAGCTTTTCCACATTTGCAAAGAATGCTGTTGGAATTTTGATTGGGATTGCATTGAATCTATAAATTGCTTTGGGTAGTATTGATATCTTAATGATATTTAGTCTTCCAATCGATGAACACAGAATATTCTTCCATTTATTTAAGTATTCTTTATTTTAGCAATGTTTTGTAGTTTTCTGTGTACAAGTCCTTTACATCCTTGGTTAGATTTCCTAGATATTTGATTCTTTTACTTACTACTGTGAATGGAATTTTCTTCTTGATTTCTTCTTCTGATTGCCCACTGCTTGTATATAGAAACATTACAAATTTTGGGGTGTTGATCTTGTATCCTGCCACTTTGCCGTATTCATATTTTACCTCTAGGAGTTTGATGTGGACTTTTTCAGGATTTTCTACATAAAGGATCATATCGTCTGAAAATAGGGAAAATTTTACTTCTTCCTTTCCCATTTGGATGTCTTTTTCTTGTGTAATTGCTCTGGCAAGAACTTCCAGTAAAATGTCGAATAACAGTGGTGATAATGGGCACCCTTGTCTTGTTCTTGATTTTAGAGGGAAAAGTTTCAGTCTTTCAGCCAATATGTAGGATGTTAGCTGTGGGATTTTCAAATACGTCCTTTATCGTGTTGAGGAAGTTTCCTTCTATTCCTAATGTTCTAAGTGTTTTTTATCAAGAAAGGTGATATATTTTGGCAAATACCTTTTTCTGCGTTGATTGAGATGATCATGTGGTTTTTATCCTTTGTTCTGTTAATGTAGTGTATTTCATTAACTGATTCTCTTATGTTGAACCTTGTATACCAGGATAAATCCTACTTGGTTGTAGTGTACAATTATTTTAACATGCTGTTGGATTCAGTTTGTTGGTATTTTGTTGAGGAATTCTGCATCTATGGTCATAAGAGATATTGGTATGTAGTTTTCTTTTCTTGTGATAATTTTATCTGACTATGGTATGAGAGTGATGTTGGCTTCAGAGAATGAGTTAGGCAGTGTTCCCTCCTCTTCAAATTTTTTGAAAAGTTTGAGCATACTTGGAGTTAAAGTCTTCTTGGAATGTTTGGTAGAATTCCTCTATAAAGCCATTTGGTCTTGGGATTTTCTTTGTTGGGAGGGTTTTGGCTACTGATTCAATATCTTTACTAGTAATTGATTTGTTGGGATCTTCTATTTCTTCTTCAGTCAATGCAGGTAGTTTATGTGTTCCTAAGAATTTCTCCATTTCATTGAGGTTATTAGTTTATTGGCATACAGTTGTTTGTAGTATGCATTTATAATCCTTTTATTTCAGCAGGATCAGTTGTAATGTCCCCCGTTTTCTTTCTGTTTTTTATTTGAATCCTCTCTCTTTTTTTCTTCATCATTATAGCCAGAGGTTTGTCAATTCTGTTGATCTTTTCAAAGAACCATATTCTGGTTTTGTTGATTTTTTTTTGTTGTTTTCTATTTTCATTTATCTCCACTCCAACCTTTGTTATTGCCTTCTTTCTGCTTGATTTAGGTTTAGTTTGCTTTTCTTTTTCTAGTTCTTTCAGTTTTGAGGTTAGGTCTCTGATTTGAAGTCTTTCTTATTTTTTAATGTAAACATTTAGAGCTATAAATTTTCATCTCAGCACTGCCTTCCCTGCATCTCATAAAGTTTGGCATGTTGTATTTTCATTTTCATTCACTCCAAAATATTTCCTCATTTCACTTGTGATTTCCTCTTTTACCCATTGGTTGTTTAAGAGTATGTTGTTTAATTTCCACATATTTGTGAACTTTCCCTTTCTCCATCTGTTACTGATTTCTAACCTCATCCCATTGTGGTCAGAGAATATACATTGTATAATTTCAATATTTTTTAATTTATTGAGACTTGTTTTGTGACCCAACATATGGTCTATCCTGGAGAATGATCCATGTGCACTCAAGAAGAAAGTATATTCAGTTTTTTTGTTTGTTTGTTTTGGGTTTGTTTTTCCAATGCCTGATCAAGATTTTAATTATAATCTCTTGAAATTCTTTTTTTTTATATTCAGTTTTTGTTGGGTGCAATGTTCTCTGTATGTCTGTTAGGTCTAGTTGGCTTATTCTATCATTTAAGTCCTGTACTTCCTTATTGATCTTCTGACTAGATGTTCTATCTGTTATGGAAAATGGTGTGTTAAAGTCTTTTCCTATTAATGCAGAACTGTCCAATTCTCCCTTTAAATATATCAATATTTGCTACATATATTTTTGGGCTCTGCTGTTAGGTACATATATAATTGTTACATCTGCCTGTTCATTGCTCAGTGATCTCTCCTCCAAGCAAGGGCTCATAGGCAGGTGTCTTCAGGGAGAAGAGACACTGAAGGCTTCCCTTATCTTTTCCATTCATAGGATCTTTTCACAGTGGGATGTCTCCCATATTGCCTAAGTTGTGAAAAAGACTTCTAGATGTTACCAATTACATTGTTACTCTCGAGTATGACTCCTCACATGTTCATCAAGGGTAATCAGCAAAGGCTTTCCCACAGTGAAAGTATGGGGAAATATATCAGGGCAGATAGCCCCAGAGTTTGGTGCCTTATCAGTGGGCCCTACTTTGGAATACTTGCTCCTGAGAGTGACAGAGTTGGACTCAACTATGTCTTCTCTGCACATGGTCCATCTGTCCCTTCTATTCAAACCTATATGTGGTGCCGGAGTTTGTAGGTGTACTTACAGAGACCAGAGTCTTTGGGCTGTCCATGTACCAGCTGGGCCCGGAATCTTGGTGGAGCTGCAACACCTACTCTACAGCTCAATGGACTTACCCTGGACACCTGGTGGGAAGATGATGATGGACAACTGCCATCCCAGGGAATGGAGAGAGTCTGCAGCTACAGGCAGGATAATCCCATCCATCTTATCCATGGGATATAAGCCCCCTCTCACTTGGAGGTGGAGTGGGCATCACCATCTCAGACTCTGCAGGATTGGAGGAAGAGCTATGGACTAGAGTGGACTTACTGGTATTCTGTTATAGACATATTGTGATTCACACAATGGAAGTAATTACAACATTAATGTGGGGCCAGTGGCCACTGGACACTTGGGGGGCAAGGAGAGGGAAAAGCAGTTGTAATACAGGAGCTTTTTCAGGACTTGGGAATTATCCTCAGTGACATTGCAATGACAGATATAGGCCATTTTATATCATCATATAACATGCAGAACTGTGTGGGAGAGAGTGTGGTCTACAATATGAACTATGGTCCATGCTTAGTGGCAAAGCCCCAAGATGTGTATATCTATTGCAGGTGATGTGCCACACTAATGAAGGATGTTTATGTGGGAGGTTGTGGAGGTGGGGGTGCATATGGGAATACCTACAATTTTTGTGTAAAATGTATGTAATCTAAGTATCTTTTAAAAAATAAAAAAAGTTATTAATTAAAAAAAAAAGAAAGTATGGGGAAAAAGCAAACAATTGTACACATTCCTGACACTTACATGGTTTCTCTACCATGTATCTTCTTTCAGGTTTTCAAAAAGATGAAGGACAACTGAAAGCTTCCAACCTTACTTATACATATATTTTTTTCTTTCCAGTATACTTTCTCATGTCTTCAAATGGCTGAGAGACAAGCAGAAATGTTCTCCACATTCTTTACAATAAAAAAGCTTCTCTCCATGGTAGGCTTTCATATGGTTAGTGAGGTCTGAGGAATAATTATAGGCTTTCCCACATTCTTTACATTCATAGGCTTCTGTGAGTATTTTTTATGTTCAATGAGGGTTGAGGACTGCCTAAAGGCTTTCTCACATTCATTACTTTCATAAGGCTTCTCTATGGTATAAGTTCTGTTATGTTCAGTGAGGGATGAGGAACTACTAAAGGCTTTCACACATTCCTTAAATTCATAAGGTTTTTACCCACTATGACATTGTTTGTGTCCCATGAGGGAAGAGGAAATAGCAAAGGCTTTCCCACGTTCATTACATTTAAAAGATTTCCCTCCTCTGTGACTTCTTGACTTGACTAGGATGGATGAGGGACAAATAAAGGCTTTCCCACATTCCTTACACTCATAAAGCTTCTCTCCAGTATGATTTCTAATATGTTTAGTGAGAAATGAGGAACACCTAAAGGCTTTTTCACATTCCTTACATTCATAAGTTTTTTCACCACTGTGGCATATTTTATGTTCCATGAGGGAAGAGGAAATAGCAAAGGCTTTCCCATACTCATTACATTTAAAAGGCTTCTTTCATCTCTGACTTCTTACGTGGACAGTGAGGGATGAGGAACAAAAGATGTAACAGTTTGAATTTTGTGAATCCCCAAAAGAAAAAGATTATGTTCTTAAGATAATCTATTCCTGTGGGTGTAAGACCCTTTCAATTGTACTACACCAGTGAGGCGTGACTCTGGTTGAGTCTCCGCCCTCTTGCTCAGTCTGATATAAATGGAGACACAGAGAGAGACAGACATAGACACAGATAAATGGAACCACCATAAATGATCCTGCAATGTGAGAGAAAGGCCTCCAGTTTCACCTACAGTGGAACTGCAAGGAGTGAAGTCCCCCAAGAGGCTCAAAGAGCTGAGGCCCAGAGAGATGAGCCATATGACTGATAGCTTGCAGCTGAACTTGGGAAGAAAGTGGAGCAGTTGAAACTGATAGAGGAGGCCCAGAAAGAGATAAGCCCTATGAGTGGTTGCCCTCAGCTGAGCTCTGGGAGACAAGAAATTCTGAAGGGAAAGGCAGAGACCTCGGTAGAGATCAGTGGCCATCTTGCTTCACCTCATGGCAGCTGACTTTGGTGAGAAAGCATCTCTGCTGATGCCTTAATTTGGATATTCCATGGCCCTGGAACTGTAAGCTTTTACCCAAATAAATCCCCTTTATAAAAGCCAACCCATTTCCAGTATTTTGCATTGGCGGCCCTTTGGCAAACTAAAACAGAAGGCTTTCCCACATTCCTTACATTCCATAAAGCTTCACTCTAGTGTGAATTTTTTATGTCTAGTGAGGGCAAAGAAACAAATTAAGGCTTTCCCACATTCCTTACATTCATAACACTTATCTCTACTATGAAATTTTTATGTAAATTGAGGGATGATTTTGTCACATTCTTTACTTTCATTAATATGACCTTTCACATGTCTGAAAGGCTGAGGGACAACTGAAGGCTTTTCTACATTCCTTACATTTATAGGGTTTCTCTCCAGTGAATGTTGTCACATGTTTTTAAAGAGATGCATGACAATTGAAGCCTTTCTCACATTCCCTACACTTATAGCATTTTTCTCTAGTAAGTGTTGTCATATGAGTGCTTAGGTAAGAAGGCCAACTGCAGGCTTCTTCACATTCCTTACACTGATAGGATTTGCAACCACTGTGAGATCTCATGTGATACTTAAGTGGTGAACAATTAAGGAAGGCTTTTCCACTCTCACAGCATGCAAAAAATTTTATTCCAGTAGGAGTTCTTCTAAGCACAGTAAGATTTGGAATCTGGCTGAAGATTTTTCCACACTGATTACCATCACTTTCATGGAGGCTTTTGACTGTAGACTTTCTCACATGCCTCCCCCAGTTGTTGTGCAAATATTCAATGCCATAGAATTGTCAGATTTATCCTAACATAGAGAGCCAGGAGTCATCCTTCAGGAATTGCAATTTTATATGTTCATAGGATAAATGTTCTCCATTATTATCCTGTTAAGAAACTACTGAATCAAGATTCCTGAAGTTTCCACCATCACATCACTGTGGAGTTTTTTCTGAACAAGATCCAGCAAAGCCCACTCTTCCTGGGTAAAGTCACTATTCAGATAAGTAGGCAAATAACAATAAAAAATCCCCAAAGGAAGGGGGTGGGCCAGTACCCAGAGTTGCTACAATATATTACCTAAATTGTTCAGTTTCCAACAAAAAAATGAGACATGAAGAAAAGTAAAGTATAATCCATACATAAGAAAAAAAGCAGGCAACATAAACTGCCTGTGAGAGAAAATACATGTCAGTTTTATAAATAAATAAATAAATAAACAAACCTTAAATAGCCATTGTAAAAATGTTCACAGAAATAAAGAAAGCAGGACTTAGAATGTAAAGGAAGATATGGTGACCATGTTACATCAAATAGAGAATATTAATAGAGAGAAATTATAAAGAATAACCAAATGGGAATTATGGAGATGAAAAGTACAATAACTGATATAAAAAATTCACTAGAGGAGCTCATCAGTGGATTTGGATATAGATCAATAAAAATTATGCAAACTGAAGAACAGAGAGAGAAAAGAATGAAGGAAAATGAAGAAACCTTCAGAGAAATCTGGGATATTATTAAGCACACCAATATATGCATAATGGGGACCACCAGAAGGAGAGAAGAGAAAGGAGCAGAATAAGTATTCAAAGAAACAATGGCTGAAAATGTCTCAAATATATTGAAAAACACATCTATGAAGCTCAACAAACTCCAAATAGGATAAGCATAAAGAGATCCCCAAACAGAAACATGATCGTAGAAATGTTGAAAGTCAAAGACAAGAATGTCTTGAAAGCAGCAAGGGAAAAACAACTTGTTATTTAAAAAGAAACTCCAGTAAGATTAACAGTTGACTTCTTAGCAGAAACAATGGAGACCAGAAGTGCTAAAAAAAAAAAAAAAAAGCCTGTCTATCAAGAGTCCTATATTCAGCCAAGCTGTCTTTCAAAAATTAAAGTGAATATAAAGACTTTCCCTGATAAACAAAAACTGAGAGAGTATGTTATTGGCAGACCTGCCTTACAAAAAATGCTAAAAGAAACTCTTCAGGCTGAAAGCAAGAACCTCAGTGGGTAATTCAAATCCATACATAAAATTAAAAGCACCAATAAAGGTAGTTCTGTAATTCTAAAAGATAGCAGAAATGCACAATTTTCTCCTTTCTTTTCTTAATGAACTTAAAGAACAATTTTATTAAATACTAAGTAAATAATATATTTTGGGCCTATAACATATAGAAATGTAAAATATGTATAACATATTTGCCAACAACAGCACAAAGGAAGTGGGTGGGAATAAAGATGTATTGGGCTAAGAAAAAAAAACTACAGTTGATAAAGTAATAATTACAGCAATGTATTATTTAGTTTGTAATAATAATAGATGTAATACATATAACAATAATGCCACAAAAAAAGGAAAATGGGGAATAGAGATACAAGAGTAATTTTCTATATATAACTGGAATTAAGCTATTATAAACTGGAAGCTGTTCCGGATAACTTAAGGTGTGTATGGTTGTGACAGTTTGAATTTGGTGAATCCCCAAAAAAGATTATGTTATTAAACTAATCCATTTCTGTGGGTGTGAGACCCTTTGATTGCATTAGATTCTGTTCAGGCACCTTGATTAGATCATTTGACTAAATCAGTTTTGATTAGACTATGTCAGTGAGGCTTGACTTGGATTGGGCCTCCGCCCTCTACTGGAGCCTGACAGAAACAGAGACGCAGAGAAAGAAACATAAACTAAAAGGAAGCTGCCATTTTTATCCTGCCATGTGAGAGATGGGAGAAAGTAGAGAGAGAAAGGACTCCGGGTTCGCCTACAGCTGCAGAAATGTAGAGAAGCCTGAGAGGCTGAAAGAAGCCTAAACTCTGGAACCAGCAGAGCACAGAGGCATGGAAAGAGGTCCCCAAGGGAATGGGCCCATGGAGCAGCTCAAAGCTGAGGAGATGAGCCTTGTCATATGCCTGATTACCATGTGGCAGGATGCTAGGATCACCAGTAACTGACTTTGGCAAGAAAGCATCTCTGATGGTGCTTTGATTTGGATGACATTTCACATCCTTGGAACTGTAAGCTCTTACCCCAAATAAAATTCCTATTATAAAAGCCAACCCATTTCTGGTACTTTTGATCAGCAGCGCTGTGGCAAACTAATACAATGGTAAACCCTAGAGCAACCACTAAAAATTAAAACCTAAAAAAATAAGGAACATTCATAAGAGAAATCGAAATGCTACATTAAAAATGTTTTCTTTTGTAATGCAAAAGAAAACAGTAAAGGAGGAATATGGAAATAAAAAAGACGTGAGACATATAAAAGGCAAAAAGTAAAATAGGCATAAATCCAATTACATCATTATAATATTAAACGTGTATGGATTAAACAAGCCATTCAAAAGGCAGGGGTTTTTAGACAAGATAAAAAGACATGATTCAACTATATGTTGTCTATAAGAGACAAACTTTAGATTCAAAGATATACATAGATTGAAAGTAAAAGGTTGGAAAATTACATACTACGCAAATAGCAACCACAAGAAAGTTGGAGTGGCTATATTGGTATCAGACAAAATAGACTTTCATACAAAACAATGTTATTAGAGATAAAGAGAGGCATTTTATAATGACAAAAAGGTCAATCAATTAGGAAGATACAACAATTGTAAACATATATACACCTGATAAGAGAGCACTAAAATACCTAAATAAAAAACTAAAGATAGGAAGGGAGAAATAGACAATTCAACAATAATAGTCAGAGACTTCAATACCTCTCTTGCAATAATGGATAGAAACACTAGTCAGAAGTTCAACATGGAAATAGAAGGCTTGAACAATCCTATAAATCAACTAGACCTAATCGACATCTACAAAACACTTCACACCAAACAACAGAATACACATTATTCTCAAGTTCACATGAAACATTCTCCAGGATAGACCATATGCTAGGTCATAAAACAAAATTACATACATTTAGAAGGACCAAAATAAAAGAAAATATTTTAACCTACCACAAAGGACTGAAATTAGAAATCAATAGCAGGGAAAATTTTAGGAAACTCACAAAAATGTGGAAATTAAACAACATAATCCTAAATAACCAATGGATCAAAGAAGTCAAAAGTGAAATCAGAAAATACTTTGAGATGAATAAAAATGAAAAAACAACATGTTTTTTCTCTGAAACTAGATTTAGAAAGTGTCCAATTCATTTTCTCTCATTTTTTTTCTCCTATGTAAGGATGTTCATATTTTTGATCAAAACTTATGGGATGCAGCAAAAGCAGTGCTTAGAGGAAAATGTATAGCTGCAAATGCTTAAATTAAGAAAGAAGAAAGATTTGAAATCAATAACCTAACTTCTACCTTAAACTATTTTTCTAGAAGGGCAAACTAAACCTAAAGAAAGCAGAAAGAAGGAATACAGATTAGAACAGAAATTAATGAAATAGAGAATAGAAAAACAATAGAGAAAAATTAATGCAACCAATAGAGAACATCAATGAAATCAAAAGTCGGTTCTTTGAAAAGATGAACAAAATCAATAATTCTTTAGCTAGATTGACCAAGAAAAAAAGAAGACTCAAATGACCAGAATCAGAACTGAATGAGTAAACATGGACTTCCAGGAAAATGGCAATGGAGTAGATAGGCAGAGACTGACCCTATCACAGAAAAAGTGGAAAGGAGGCAGGTACCTATCTAAAGGAGGTGCTTTGGATATATAGAGAACGGAAAGTGTTCTGAGGCATCTAGGAGGGTACTGGAAAGATAAAGAAGAAAGCCATGAGTTTCTCGCCCCTGTGGCTGGAAATGGCACATATACCCCACCCTCACAGCAAGTAGCCATGGTGTCCCCGGCTTGCTGCTGCCAAGGGACTGGGAGGGGGCATTCCCTGGGAGGAAGAGAGGTCTGTCAGAGGCTTGAAAGTGGTTTCTTTGTGGTGATTTTGGCCAGCTGAGCCCCATTTGAATCTCAGAAGAGACCCTGATCCAACAGGGAGAGGGGATGGGGAATCTGCTCAGGCAGGTTGTCACACTCAGCCGCTGCCCTGGGGTGAGAAAGCAGTTAGAGAGACGGCAGGGACAGGTACCTAATCATCAGGACTCTAGCAAGCTAAATAAGTCTAAAAATGCCTGGATGAAAAGGGGCAGATAGCTCTCTGAAGACTGATTAGCCTAAGGAAACAATTTAGCTCAATGGAGGAATTTCTGCCTTCCATATACAAGGCCCAGGTCCAGGTTAGTCAAAAGAATGATCCACCTGGTTATCAGGCATCCAGCTTATACTTTATGACAGGGGACATATAGACATTCTTTTGTTTTAGGCTTTCTTGGTTCTGTTGTTTTTTTTTTTAAGTTTCCTTTATTTTATTTTAATTTTTAAAATTTTAATCACTAAAACCTGGTACATCACCTGCAGCGAGCAGGCTGCAGGGTGATTGATTGAGAACACTGGCAACCTGAGAAGTTCTGCAGGGGCCTAAAGGGAAGGCTGTTTTTCCTTGGTTGTTGTTGTTGTTGCTGCTGCTGCTGCTGCTGCTGCTGCTGCTGCTACTGTTTTGTTTCTTGTTTATTGTAGTTCCTCATTCTTTATTTCCTCCTTTTTTCCCTTTTACCAATTTTTTTCTAACTATATTATTTCTTTTCTTTCCTTCATTTTTATAACTTCTGTTTTCTGTTGTTTTTTCTTCATCTCACCTCTTGTTGTTTGGTCTTCAGTTTTTTCTTTTTATTTATCTCTCTCACTTTTTTCCCTCTGTTTTCTTTCCTTATTTTTTTACTTTTTCTTTTTTATCTTTTTGCTTTGCCTCTCTTCTCACAATTCCAGCCTTTTAATTCATTCTATACATTTTAAACTATTTTGTTTTTCATTTCATTTTTTATATTCTACTTTTTTAACCTTATTCCTCTGTACTTCTGATGATTTTTTTTACTCATGTTAATTTTTTATTTTCCTAAGTCTTGTATGGTTCCTCTTCTACCTTTTATTATTATTCTTACTACTGTTATTATTTTTCTCTTCTTATCTCTTTCCTTTTCTCTGGTCCTATTTTTTTTTTTTTTTTTGCTCAAAGTAACATAGACAACAGCAAGGAAATAGAATAAGAGGAAGGAAGTATCGAAGTGAAACTTTACAACACACAAAACAACAACAAAATAAAATCCTAGAGTAGAAAGAGAAGCTAACCAACCAAATAAACCCAAAAGATAAACAGATGCCTAGACACCAACAAAAAATTGCAAGCTATACTAAGAAACAGGAAGACATGGCCCAGTCTAACAAACAGGAGAAGATGCAGACATGGAAAAACTAATCAAAGATATCTGAACAAATATCATGAACCAACTTAATGAAGTGAAGGAAGAGATTAAGAATATTAAGAAGACACTGGGACAACATACCGAAGAAATTGTAAACATACATAAAAAGATAATGGATATGATGGTGATGAATGGCACAATGCAAGAAATCAAAAATACACTGAAAGCACAATAACAGCAGATTTGAACAGGCAGAGGAAAGAATGAGCAATGTGGAAGACAATACATCTGAAATCAGACAGATAGTAGAACAGATAGATAAAAAGAGAGAAAAAATTCCAGCAGGGACTTAGGGACATGAATGACAACATGAAACACACAAACATACCCATTATAGGCATCCCAGATGGAGAAGAGAAGGGAAAGGGGGCAGAAGGAGTGTTGGAGGAAATAATGACTGAAAATTTCCCAACTTTATTGAGGGACATGGACATACATGTCCAGGAAGTGCAGGGCACCCCGAAGACTATAAATTCTAACAGGCCTACCCCAAGACATATACTTGTCAAATTGTCCAATGCTCAAGACAAAGAAAGAATACTGAAAGCAGCAAGAGAAAAGAGATCCATCACATGCAAGGGAAGCTCAATAAGATTAAGTGCTGATTTCTCATCTGAAATCATGGAGGCAAGAAGGCAGTGGTAGGACATACTAAAAGAAAAAACTTCCAGCCAGGAATCCTCTATCCAGAAAAACTGGCATTCAAAAATGAGGGAGAGTTAAAATATTCACAGATAAACAGAAATTAAGAGAGCTTGTCAATAAGAAATCTGTTCTTCAAGAAATAGTAAGGGGAGTTCTGCAGGATGAAAGGAAAAAACAGGAGAGAGAGTTGAAGGAGAGTGTAAGAATATATGGCATATATAAATCTAAGAAAACATGGCTAATTTAAGTA
>PVKH010031884.1:0-12251 GCA_004027955.1 Chaetophractus vellerosus
GTACTGCATGTTTCCTTCATTGTCCCCAACAGCTGCTGTTAGAGAACTCTGAAAGAGGTATAAGATTAAAACTTGCTCACCTCAAACTACACTCTTCCTTACTAACTTTAAAAAGATTACCTCTATTTTTGTGTAGGTGTCTAGTTCTCTTTGGAGCTGCTGGCTAAAATGATCCTGAAGTGTTCTACATTCTCTTTATCTGAAATTTCAACAATTGACAGTGCCATAGGGTGGGAATCATCATGTTATATTTTACTAAAGTTTCAGTGATTTGCAGTTCTATAGGGTGGGAATCAGCAGCAGGTCTCATTAGAGTTGCTCGGGGCATGTCTTCTATGTGAATTTCAGTTTTTTCACTATTGGAGGGTCATAAACAGTGACTAGGGAACCACTCGACTCAGTTTTTTCTAATCCTTCTGTTGGATCTCTAATCTGACATAGTAGGCAAGCTCTGCCAGGATCTTGGGGCTAAAGGGAAGAACAAATGATCTCAACTGGTATTGCAAAGCTTCTACCCAGAAACCACTAGCATTCACCAAGAATGACCCAAAGTTTTCACTAGCATTTACCCTGAACCAATATTGTGCCTCCATGGATTCCAGTAATACCCCTTTGTAAAGTGGTATATCCTCAGGGACCCTCAAATTCTTTATATGAACCACTGGCATCCTAGCAGAAAGAAAGCCATGTGGTCTATGATAGCATATCCCAAGGGTATCCTGTGGGATCCTTAGACCATCTGCTTTTCCAGAACATCACTCTGCTTACTTGGCTACCCTACTCTGCATACCAGTTTGGTAGAGTGTGAGTTGAGCTGCTAGGTGTCAACAGTAATCAAAGCCAAAATGGAAGTATAATGTCATCTTTAATCAATTATAAAAATATATATGAAAGAGTGTGAACTGAGAAGAGCTGCATCCTTGCCCTGTTCCATTTCCCAATGGAATAGTGCTAGTGATGTCTATTCAGGTGGATCAGCACAGACATGAGATCATGCTGAGGGAGCCTTTAACAAATGGGTCCTGTAGTTTTATGGTCCCAGGGTCAAGGAGTGAAAATGTAGTGAGAATTAGTCATGGAGAATGTGTCTTTAAGGCCTTCCCCTCCTCCTTCCAAGAATGAGTTTTCAGTAGAGCTGCACTAGGAAGCCTCATTTATTGACCCGTGATAGGCTTCCTGATGTACAAACCTGGGCTAGGAATGCAGATTTGCACAAGATCATGATTTATAAAATCCATGATAATAAAAATAACAATGTAAATACCCCAGAATCCTAAAGTTTCACTGTATTTTTCCTTTTTTCCATGAACATTTCTTCCAACTAGCAGATAAGCACTCTCCCTATTGGAAATGCATTCAGAATGTGTGTGTTCTAATTTAATTAATAAAGCCTAGTTGGACCAATCTTCAAAATATCTGGTGTAATCTTTGAGATGGCTCTCTCTATGGTGCCCCTCTTAAGAAAGAAGTATAATATCCCAATACATGGATGCTACACTTGGCCATATGACTTCTTTGGCAAGGAAATCTGAACAAAAGTAGAAACATAGATTTAAGCCCCAGCATAGTGATACATGTTTAAATATATTTTCTTTCTCCACAAGAAAATTAACATCAAAAAGCCTGAGCATCGAATGTGGGTGGTGTGTAGCATAGCCATGGCCAACACATGAGGGACATGTGTCACAAATTGTAAGTATTCTTTGCTGTAATTATCACCAATATTTGAGTTTTATTGTTCATTGCAACATTACCTGGTCTCAGTCAATTGATAATATCAAATGGTTTCCAAAGCACCTGTACTAATTTATACACACAAACAAGTCATATATAAGGATACTCTTTGCTCCAAATTTTCATGAACACTTAAGGGTTTCAGGTTCTTTCTTCCACTGTACTGAAATTATGGTAGTACCTTATTGTGTAGACAACTATTAGTCTGTTCATTTATTCATTTATTTTACCATAGGTTCAATGTTCCTGCTCTAAACATTTGTATATATTACATCATGATATGGTAAATTTTTGTCTAAGGCCTTTATTTCCAAACTGGAAATGTTTTTGAGATTTAATCATATTGTTGGGTGTACTATTAATTTTTTTTAATTATTATTTTATTAAAATGTTATTGAAGTATATCACACATACATGGCATACATAGATAATAAATGTGTATTAAAAGTTGTGCACTTACAAAGCAAACATGCTTATCGTCATACATTGTTGTGAAACCTTTGTTACATATTATGGAAGAACATCTTCAAAATATTACTAACTAGGGGGCCGGCTGTAGCCCAGTGGATGATAGGGCACTGGTACACCACATGGGAGGTCCCAGGTTTGGTTCCCAGGGGCCTCTCTGAGTGGGGCAGACCACCTTGAAGGGGCAAGCTGCCTTGAAGGGGCAAGATGCTTTGAGGGGGCAAGCCACTGTGGGCAGGGCAAAAAGCCACCACAGGCAGGGAAAAGCCACCACAGGCAAGGCAAGTTGCCCATGAGCAGAACGGAGCCACCTGCAAGCAGAGCAGAGTCACCCACCAGCGGTGCAAGCCACCCACAAGTGGGCAAGGCTGCCACTCACCAGTGAGCTGACTCAGCATGTCACTGCAGCAGGGGGAGACAAAGCAGACACAGAGGAATGCAAAAAAGTGAACAAAGCATGAACAAGCAGAAAGGGGGGGATATGTAAATATATATATATAAATATATTTCTAACTATATCCCAGGCCTTATATTTGTGTACTTCTACTCCAACCCATCTGATTATTAGCACCCTGTATTAATATTATATATTTGTTATGGCTCATGAGAGAATGTTCTCATAATTGTTCAGTTAATTATAGTCCTTCTTCCACTGCTGGATTCCCATGTTATCCCATTACATGCTTTGTACAATCCATTCAAAGTGTACATTCAGTGGCTCTCATTTTCATCACAGTGTTGTGCTGTCATCATGTCAGTTGATTTTAGAACACTTTAATTACTTCAAAAGGAAAAATCTCACACCCCCTTATACCTCCTTATTGTTTTCCCTTAGTATTGATATAATATATTCTGTGCATTGCTGCAAAAATATTACAGTATTACTCATAACAATGTCTGTAGGTTATATTATTTGAAATTTCCCATGTATCATATATTCTTAATATTTTGTAAAAGAAAAATATATTCCTCAGATTATTCCAACTTCCTTTCAATTGTGATTTATGTCCACAGACTACCCCTTTCAACCACATAAGCATTTATAAATCAGTAGTGTTATACTCACTATAAGGTGTTGACATCAACTCTATCCATTTCCACACTTTTACAAGAAAACTTATGAAAAATTCTACATACATTAAGCATAAGCACGAATTCTCATCCCACATGCTAACGCCTAGTAGGCTATTCTGTAGAGTTTACCTCTGTTTGTTTACTTGTTGTATTTAGTTCATATTAGTGAGACCACACAATATTTTTCCTTTTGTGTCTGGTTTATTTCAGTCAACATAATATCCACAAGTTTCATCAATTTTGTCATATGCATTCTGATTTCATTTCTTCTTATAGTTGAATAGTATTCCATCATATGTACATAGCATATTTTGGTTATCCATTCACTAGTTTATGAACACTTGAATTGTTTCCATATTTTAGTGATTGTGAATAATGCTGCTGTAAACATCAATGTTAAACTATAAAGTTGTCTCCTTGCTTTTAGTTCTTCTGAATACTTTTATAGTAATGGGATTTCTGGATCATATGGCAGTTCTCTTTTCAACTACTTGTACTGCCAAACTCTCTTTCACAGAGGCTGCACCATTCTACATTCTCACCAACAATAAAGAGTGTTCCTATTTCTCCATATTCTCTCCACCACCTGTAGTTTTCTGTTGCTTATTTTTTCTTTAAATAATGACCATTCTATAAGATGTGAAATCTTATTGTAGCTTTGATCTGCATTTCCCTAATAGCTAGTGATGTTGAGCAGTCTTTTATGTGCTTTTTATGGCTATTTTTATTTCCTCTTTGAGGAAAAATCTATTCAAATATTTTGCCCATTTTGAAAACTGGATTGCTTACCTTTTTATTATTGAGTTGTATGGTTTCTTTATATAACAAGGATATCAAACCCTTGTCAGATATGTGCTTTCAAAATATTTTCTCTCATTGAGTAGGCTACTATTTACTTTCTTGACAAAGTCTTTTGAAGAACAAAAGTGTTTAATTTTGAGGAGGTCCCTCTTATCTACTTTTTCTTTTGTTGCTCGTGCTTTGAGTGTAAGGTTTAAGAACTACCATGTACCACAATTATCTTGAAGATGTTTCCCTGTATTTTCTTCTAGTAGTTTTATGGTTTTAGCTCTATATTTAGGTCCTTGATCCATTTTGAGCTAATTTTTATGTAAGGTGTGATATAGGGGTCTTCTTTATTTCTTTTAGATATGAATATCCAGTTCTCCCAGCACTTTTTATCGAATAGACATGTCTGGCCCAGCTGAGTGGGTTTGATAACCTTGTCAAAAATAAATTGATCATAGATTTGAAGACCTATATCTGAATTTTTAATCTGGTTCTTTTGGTCAAGATGTCTACCTTTATGCCAGTACCATGCTGTTTTTCCATTAAAGCTAAGTAATATGCTTTAATGTCAGGAAGTAAAACTCCTCCAACTTCGTTCTTTTTAAAGACATTTTTGGCCTTTTGGAGCCCCTTACTCTTCCAAATAAATTTAATAATTAGCTTTTCCATTCCCCAATAAAAGCTGTAGGTGTTTTTATTGAAATTGTATTGAATCCATAAATCAGTTTACATAGAATTAACATCTTATCTTTAGTCTTTCAATTTAGGAACACAAAGTGTACTTACATTTATTTATGTCTTTGGTTTCTTTAATAAATGTTCTGTAATTTTCTGAGTATAGGTCCTTTATGTCCTTGATTATGTTTATTCCTAAATATTTGACTCTTTTTGTCTCTATTGTAAGTGGGATTTATTTCCTGACTTTTGCATCAGATTGCTCATTAATAGTGTATAGAAGTACTACTGATTTTGGCATATTAATCTTCTATCCTACCTCTAGGCTGAAATTGTTTATTAGTTCTAGTAGACCTGTTGTCGATTTTTCAAGATTTTCCATGTACAGGAACATATCATCACTGAAGAGCAACATTTTTACTACATCTTTTTCTATTTAGATGCTAATTGTTTTTCTTGCCTAATTACTTTAGCTAGACCCTCTAGCACAATATTGAATAACATTTGTGAAAGTAGGCATTCTTGTCTTGTCCTGATCTGAGAGGAAAATCTTTCAGTCTTTCACTATTGATTTTAATGCTAGCAGTCTGTTTTTCATATATGCATTTAATATGTTGAAAAAGCTTCCTTCTTTATCTATCTTTTAGAGTGTCTTTATCAAGGTTTTGTCATATGCCTTTCCTGCATAATTGAGAGGATTAAGTGATTGTTCTTCTTCAATTTATTAATGTGATTTATTACACTGACTTTCTTGTGTTAAAACACCCTTGCATACCTTGGATAAAACTCACTTGATTGTGATAAATAATTATTTTAATTTGCTTTTGGATATGGTTTACAAGTATTTTATTGAGGATTTTTGCATCTCTATTCATTAGAGAAATTGATCTCTATTTTTTTACCAATAATATCTTTATCCTTTTTTCATATTAGGTGATGTCAGCTTCATAGATCATTCTATGATCTATGGAAATATTTCTTCCTGTTCAGTATTTTTGGAAGAGCTTGAGCAAGATTGGTATTAGATCATCTTTGAATAATTGGTAGAATCTTTACATGTCATTGGTTTGTTGAGGTCCTCTAGGCCTTTCTTTATGTATTTTTACTAATTTGTCCATTTAATCCATGTTGTCTAGTTTTTTGACATACAGTTATTCATATTACCCTGTTATGGTCTCTTATTTCTGTGAGGTACATGGTAATGCCCTCTCCAATTTCTGATTTTATTTATTTGAAATCTTCTCCTTATTCTTCTTAGTCACTCTAGTTTAGGTTTTGTCAATTTTGTTGACCTCAAAGAAAAAATGTTTGGTGTTGTTGATCTCTCTCTCTCTCTCTCTCTCTCTCTCGCTCTCGCTCTCGCTCTCACTCTCGCTCTCACTCTCGCTCTCGCTCTCACACACACTATCTATTTCTTTCTGGTTCTCAATATCATTCACCTGCTCTGATCTTTATTGTTTCTTTCCTTTACCTTGTTTAGGATTAGTTTGCTTTTATTTTTCTAGTACTTCCAAATGTGCAGTTAGATCTTCTATTTTAGCTCATCCTTCTTTTTAAAGATAAGCATTGAGGGCTATAAATTTCTCTCTCAGTACTGCCTTTGTTATATATCATTGGTTTTGATGTTGTGTTCTCATTTTCATTCATCTCTGTATATTTACTGATTTCCCTTGCAGTTTCTTCTTTGACCCAATGATTATTTATGATTGTGTTTAATCTGCAAAATTATGTGAATTTTCCATTTTTCCATTCATTATGGGTTTCCAGTTTCATAGCATTAAGATCAGAGAAAGTGCTTTGTATAATTGCAATCTTTTTTATGTTTACTGAGACCTGTCTTATGAACCAACCTATGGTCTATCCTGGAAAAGGATCCATGAGCAATTAAAAAGAATGTTTATCCTGCTTCTTTTGAGTTTAAGCTTTATAAATGTCTCTAGGTCTATTTCATTATCCTATTATTTAAGCTTTCTGTTTCCTTACTTATTCTATGCCTAGATATTCTACCCAATGCTGAGAGTGGTGTTATACTCTCCAGCTAATATTGTAGAGACATCAATTCCTCCCTTCAGTTTTGCCAGTGTATTCCTGATGTATCTTGTAGCATCGAGATCAGGAGCATAAATATTTATTATAGTTATTTCTTCTTGGTGAAGTGCTACCCTTTTAAATATCTAGTGACCTACATCATCTCTTATAACATTTTTTGCATATAAAATCTATTTTATCTGATATTAGTATCACTACTCTAGTTCTTTTTCAGTTACTATTTGCATGGAATATCTTTTCCAAACTTTCACTTTCATCCTAGTTGTGTCCTTATTTCTCAGTTAAGTCTCTTATAGACAGGATACAGCTGGCTCATTTTTATGCATTCTGTTACTCCATGTCATTTGATTAGGTAATTCATTCCATTATAATTCAATGTTACTATTGTAGAGGCATTATTTACTTTGTCCATTTTATCCTTTGTCTTTTCATTGTCATAGTTTACTGTTTTCTGTCTTTTTACACTTTAAGTTACTAGTAATATTCATTTCTCTTGCCCTTCTTTTCTCCTTTCAGGCTGTAGTACTCCCTTTAATATCTTTTGTAAACCTGATCTTTTCATAATATACTGTTAGGTTTTGTTTGTTTGTGAAGTCTTTAAATTCACCTTCATTTTTGAAGAACAGTTTTGCCTGATAAAGAATTGCTGACTGGCAGGATTTCTTTTTCATTACCTTAAATACATCATACCACTTTCTTCTAGCCTTCATGGTTTCTGAAGAAAGATTGGCATTTAGTCATATTGAGATTCCCTTGTAGGTGATGAACTTATTAGTTTTGCTGCTTTCACAGTTCTCTTTCTATCACTGATATTTCTTATTCTGAATAGTAAGTGTATCAGAGTAGGGTTTTTTTTTCTGTTTGAGGTGCATTGTCCTTCTTAGATATTGTTATTTATGTCTTTCATAATGGTTGGGAATTTTTGTTCATTATTTCCTCAAATATTCTCTCTGCCTCACTTCTGTTCTCTGCTCCTTGTGTGGTACCAATAACACACATGTTTCTACATTTTGCATTATCATACAATTCCCTAAGATCCTGCTCTACTCTTTTCATTCTTTCCCCATTCTCTTCTGTCCAGTGAAGTTTTGTTACTCATTCATCCACGTCACTAATTCTGTCTTCCATTAATTCAAGTCTGATGTTATATGTTTCTAATGTATTATTTTAACTTTATTTTTAAAGAAGTTTTAGATTACAGAAAAGTTATATTGAAAATATAGAGGGTTCCCATAAATCTCATACCTTCCCCCTCTCAAATTTTCTGCTATTAATAACATCTTTCATTAATGTGGTATTTTTTTTTACAATTGAAGAACAAATTTTGAAATAATGCTACTAACAATGGTCTACACTTAAAATTATACTTTACAATTCACACAGCACAATTTTATAGGTTTTGACAGAAAGTATAATGGCCTGTATCAGCCATTGCAATATCATGCAGAAAAATTCCAATGTCCCCAAAATACTCCACGTTACAATGATTCTTCCCTCTCTCTCCCCTCAGAACCTCTGATGACCACTCATTAAGTCAATGTCATAAGTTTCCCTTTACTAAAATAATAAGTCTACTTTGTTTCACAGTTGCATTTCCTCTTTATGTTTGTTCATTCCACAATCTTGAGGATTTTGGAATGATGATGACAACTTTGCTTCTGATTGAGAGGGTCTTAGATCTCTTGGGGCAGATGGATGGAACTGTCTTGAGTGCAGTTGTAGACACTGTTTTTTCATGAGTGTTATTTTTTTTGGAGTGGGCATTGTTTATCATCATTTTATTATTTGTCTTGGGTGATTCTGAGGAACTGGAGATTAGGTGTTGGTAGCAATTCTTTTGAGATTCAGGGCTCAAATGGCATATGAACAGACCAAAGATTTAAGTCTCTGAAACATATATTAACTGGGTATAGTGCAAAGTAAAGGTTCAAATAAATGGGACAGAAGAACCATGTGTAGGTAAAGTATAAATGAGTCTAAATCTGTTATATTGGGGAAATAGCAAACATATATTTCAAGGTAAGGCCTACTGAGTGGATGCCAATTTCCTGGGGTTGTCTGCCCTGCTTATATAGCACAGATGTCTCTTCAACCTTCAGGAATACCCCTGCTTGAGACACTGCTTACTGTGACAGTCAGTGAGATCCTCCTGAGATGTGCATATGTGTAACTTTTGGAATGACCTCCCAACTCACTTTGAAATGTCTTAGCCATAAAACCTCTTTTGTATTAAATCTTTCCCCATTTTGGTTAAGGTCTTTTTTCCAAATGCATTGCTAGTTGACACTTGGTAATAATCCCTTGGTGCCAGGGAGGCCAACCTTAGGAGTCATGTCCTATGTATCATCCACCATGTCTTTCATCCTATAAGCACTCTTCCTTTTCTTTGTAGGCTTTCAAATTTTTCTTTATGCTCACCAAATGTCTTCAAGTCCTTTATATCATTAGCCATTTATCAATTCAACTCTTTGAATTGATTTAGGGAATTTGCATGATTAAAATTGATTAGTTGTCTTAAATCCTGTATCTCATCAGTATTTTTTGGTTTATTCCCCTTAGCTGAGCTATCTCTTCCTTTTTCTTATTATGGTTTCTAAGTTTTTGCTGCTTTTATTGGTGAATTACTCTGATGATCAAATTCTCCCTCTTGCCTAGCAGTTTTGTTTCATGACTCTTCTTTGATTTGAGGTTTAATTTATTCTAAGTCTTTACAATTTTGCCACTTAAGTTTTCAAAATTGGACCAGGGACTCACTAATGTGGCACAGATTTGCTTCAAATGGGCTGGGGTGAGAGACTTCTAAATATGTGTTTCCTCCTTGCAATTTCCTTGCCTGTCTGCAGATGAAACTGGTTGGTAATTTTTTCCAAGGAGGTGTCTCTTTCAACCTTCACTTGTTGGTGATTCTAGTCTGACCAGAGCCAAGATACAAAGTGGGCTCTGATGGCTAAATTCACTGAAGAGAAACCACTCCCCAACTTCTGCCACACTTTCCCTTCACAATTGGATGCAGTGAAGCACAGATTTTATCCAGGCTCTTCACCTTGAGTGTGGAGGTTGGGAGCCATTTTGAATGTCGGGGTTAGTAACTCATGGTTTTCATTTCAGCTTCTTTATCTCTCTGTCCCTCACCCTTCTGGAGCATGTAAAATAGTCTCCTAGACTACCAATCCCCAAAGCAGCTCATTCAGATAGTTTTACACACATCTTCACTGTTTTTGTAAGAGAGTTGAGCACTTCCCACCTACTCTGATGCTATCTTCCCAGAAATTTCTAGTTTCTTCATTTTGAATTGTGATTAATATTATATTCTATAAACATTTCACACTTTGCTTATCAATTGTCTTTGATGGACACCTGTACCATACTCACATTTTAGGTATTAAGGTAAATATGCTATGAGAGGCAGTCTTATGCAAGTTGATTTGGTCATAATTTTCAGTTCCACTGGGTAAATAGTGAAGACTGAAATTGATAATTCATAGGGTAAAAGATAATTAATTTTATAAGAAAATGTTCAGCATTTTCAAAATGTTTCAAATGTCTCACACTACCAAGAAACTGACTAAGAGTTTAGTTTTACCAAAATCCTTAAAAATCTTTACTTGGGGCCTGATTTGTTATTTCAAAAATTCTGGAGGTGTGTAGTAGACAACATTGTGATTTTATTTATTATTTCCCTTCAGAATATACCAAGATGGATTACATAGTTACACTAAGTCTTGATAAAATAAAAAGGATTTAATTTAACATATATTCTCTGATGACAATTAATTAAATTATATATCAGCTCCAACCAAAATTTTGGAAATTAAGAAGTGTGTTATTTAAAATTTGTGAGTCAAAAAGAAATCACAAAGAAACTTAAAAATATATTTATTTTTATTGAATGCTAGTGAATGATAGGGTGGAATAGGAATAAATCAGTACATTGAGGGAAGTTTAAAATTGAAGGTGTCTACAGTAGAAAAGGCGAAAAGTCTAGAGAAAAATGAACTATAATTCAACTCCAGAAACCAGGAAAATAAAACAAAGTGATCCTCAGCATAGTAAAAGAAGACTGTAATAAAGAAAAGTACAGAAAAACAATGATAAAAAAATAGAAAAGCAGACAGTTACAAAAGCAATAAGTTTTCTTTGAAAAAATCAAAATGATTACTCCTACCTGGTTTTATCAATGATCAAATAGAATGAAAGACTACTAATATCAGGAATTAAATGCAGTTTATTGCTGATAAACATATTACAGCTGCAAAGGCTTTGGTGCTTGACAGACATAATCTGCTAAGAAGCTGAATATGGTAGTCTCTCCAGGCCTCTGTTGTCCCATAGACTGTTTGAACAATTGAAATACACTGACAGAGTCATCTTTCTCAGAGCCCCAGATAACAGGCAAATGCATGCAGTAACTGGAAGAGAGATGAATCAAGAGGACACAGCTTAGCAATGATAAGAAAAGCTCCTGGATCCCTTACTTTCTTAGCCCATCCTCCTCACTGTGGTGTGGAGTCTGCCTGCACTCTCACTGTGAGCCCCTGTCACTGTTCTGGAGGGAACAGAATAACCACTATGTGCATACTGATTTGCTTGTATGATGGTTCCAATCTACAGGTAGCAGCCTGAAGTGCTGAACAAGATCACCCATCCTTGCTTAAACTTCCGGAACTTGCCCTACAAGAAGAAAAAGCTTCCACACAGGTAAGTCCTGTTAAGAAAAGGCCTGGGACAAAGGGCTACCCATTTCAACATAAAAATAGGTCACCCAGGAGGAGAGTTGTCCATTCTATCAGATAAACAGGGCAATTCTTAACGCCAAGACCAAGACTCAGGAAATAAAGAGAGGAATCCATGATTTGTCTAAAGCAGTTCTTTGTAGGAGGGCTGTAATCTAAAAGAAATCACACCAGAAGTATCAACATAAAATATTAAAATGTACAGTGTAGAGCAATAAAATACAAGACAAAAATATGAAATGATGGCCTATTCAAAGGAAAAGCATAAAACATCAGAAACAATCAAGAATAAAGATGATATTGGATACCAAAGACTTAAATGGTTTCAAAATACTCAAAAACATAGAGAAAGAACTACAAGATGTCAGGAAACAATGAATTAATAAAAGGAAAAGGAACCACAAAGAAACAATGGGATTGAGTCCAACAATAGCAGAAAACAATCCCCAGATAAATTCAACAGAAGATTTGACCTAAAAGAATGAAAAATAAGTGAGCTGGAATATAAGACAATTGACATGACTCAGTCTGAGGGGTAGAAAAATCATTGTGGAAAGAAAGCTGAAAAGAGCCCATAAAATATTGGATATGATAAAGGCTACCAGTGCATGCAATGTGAGACACACAGAAGGAAATAAAGAGAGAGTGGCAGGGCCCGGCTAGATAGCCCAGTGGATAAAGAGCTTGCCGGTGTACCGCATGTGAGGCCCCAGGTTTGGTTCCCAGGGA
>PVKH010031885.1:0-12262 GCA_004027955.1 Chaetophractus vellerosus
TCCACATTTCCACCACCTGCAATATTGACGTACATCTGTTCTAGCTCACAGAAGGACACTCTAGCATTTGTACCCGCAAACACAATTCTTATCCACCTCTTGGTTCACTGTGATATTCAGTCCCTAGATTATTCTTTAGCTTTCTTTCAATTGACATTTACTCCCCTAGACTACCCTTTTCAGCCACAATCCCATTTATAAACCAGTTTCTATTCACTATAATGTGTTACCATCAATTCTATCCATTTCCACACTTTTACAGTCAAGTAAATTAAAACTTCTACATACATTAAGCATCTGCAGTTCTTCTGAAACCTCCTCTTATCTCTTAATAATCTATACTCTAGGTTTTAACTCCATGTGTTTACTTTTCATATTTAGTACATATTAATGAGACTATGCAATATTTGTCCTTTTGTGTCTGGCTTACTTCGCTTAGTATAATGTCTTCAAGATTCATCCATGTTATCATATGTGTCCCAATTTCATTTCTTCTTACTGTAGTGTAGTATTCTATCATATATATATATACCACATTTTGTTTATCCATTTATTGGTTGATGGAACTGGAGTTGTTTCTATCTTTTGGCAATTGTAAATAACATCACTATGAACATCAGTGTGCAGATGTCGGTTCATGTCATAGTTTTTAGTTCTTCTGGATATATTCCTAGCAGAGGAATTGCTAGATCATATGGCAGTTCTATATTTAGCTTCCTGAAGAACTGCTGAACTGTCTTCCATAGAGGCTGCACCATTTTACAATCCCACCAACAGTGAAAGAATACTCCTATTTCTCCACATTGTCTCCAGCACTTATCGTTGCCTGTTCTTTTTAATAATGGCCATTCTGTGTGGTGTTAGATGATATCTAATCATTGTTTTGATTTGTATTTCCCTAATAGCTAGTGTTATAGAACATTCTTTCATGTGCTTTTTGGCCATTTGTATTTTCTCCTTGGAGAAATGTCTATTTAAATCTTTTGCCCAGTTTTTAAATTGGATTGCTTGCTCTTTTATTGTTAAGTTGTATTATCTCTTTATATAGAAAGGATATCAAACCTTTTTTGGATATGTAGTTTCCAAATATTTTCTCCCATGGAGTGGGCTGCCTTTTCACCTTCTTGAAGAAGTCCTTTGAATCACAGAAGTGTTTAATTTAAGGAGGCCCCATTTATCCATGTTCTCTTTTGTTGCTCATTGTTTCAGTGTAAGGTTTAATAATCCACCATCTACAACCAGCTCTTGAAGATGTTTCCCTACATTTTGTTCTAGGAGCTTCATGATTTTTGCTTTTATATTTAGGACTTTGATCCATTTTGAGTTAACTTTTGTATAAGGTATGAGATAGGGGTCTTCTTTCTTTTGGCAATGGATATCCAGTTCTCACAGCACTATTTGTTGAATAGACTGTTCTGTCTCAGCTAGGTAGATTTGAAAGGCCTGTGAAAAATCACTTGGCCATAAATGTGAGAGTCTGTTTCTGAACCAACATTAGGATCCATTAGTCTCTTTGTCTATCTTTATGCCAATACCATGCTGTTTTTACCACTATAGCTAAATAATATGATTTAAAGTCTGGAATGAGAGTCCTCCAACTTCACTTTTCCTTTCTAAGATGTTTCTGGCTATTTGGGGCCTCTTACCCTTCCAGATAAATTTGATAATTGTGTTTTCCATTTGTTTAAAAAATGCTGGTGTAATTTTTATTGAGGTTGCATTAAGTCTGTGTATCATTTTGGGTAGAATTGACATCTTAATGATATTTAGTCTTCCAGTCCATGAGCATGGAATGCTTTTCCAATTATGTAGGTCTTTTAAAATTTTTTTAGCAATGCATTATAGTTTTCTGAGTACAAGTGCCTTACATTGTTGGTTAAGTTTATTCCTAAATGTTTGATTTGTTAATTATTATTGTAAATGGAATTTTTTCCTGACTTCCTCCTCAGCGTGCACATTACTAGAGTATTAGAAACAACACTGATTTTTGCATATTGATCTTGTACCCTGACACTCTACTGAAATCGTTTATTAGCTCTGGCAGCTTTGTTGTAGATTTTTTGGCACTTTCTAGATATAGGATCATATCATCTGCCAATAGTGAAAATTTTACTTCTTCCTTTCTGATTTGGATGTCCTTTTTTCTTTTTCTTGCCAGATTGGTGTAGCTAGAACCTCTAGCAATATAATGAACAACAATACATGGGCATCCTTGTCTTGTGCCTGATCTCAACGGGAAAGCTTTCAGTCTTCCACCATTGAGTATGTTAGCTATGGGTTCTTTATATATGGCCTTTATCAGTTGAGAAAGTTTCTTTCAATTCCTATCTTTTGTAGTATTTTTATCAGGAAAGGATGCTGTATTTTGTCAAATGCCTTTTCTGAATCAATCGAAAAGATCGTGTGATTTTTCTTCTTTGATTTATTAATGTGGTGTATTATGCTGATTGATTTTCTTGTGTTGAACCACCCTTGCATGCTTAACATAAAACCCACCTGACCTGATGAATAATTCTTCTAATGTATTGTTAGATTCGATTAGCAAGTATTTTATTGAGGATTTTTGCATCTGTATTCATTAGCAAAATGGGTCTGTAATTTTCTTTTTTATATAACATCTTTATCTGGCTTTGGTATTATTGTGATATTGGCTTCATAGAATAAGTTTGGTCGCATTCCTTCTTGTTCAATTTTTTGGAAAGCTTGGGTAACATTGATACTAAATATTCTTTGAATGCTTGGTAGAATTCCCCTGTGAACCTGTCTGGTCCTGGGTTTTTCATTTTGGGGAACTGTTTGATGACTGTTTCAATCTCTTTAGTTGTGACTGGTTTGTTGAGATCTTCTATTTCTTCTAGGGTCAGTGTAAGTTGTTTGTACATTCCTAGGAATTTTTCCATTTTGTCTACATTGTCTCATTTTTTGGCATAAAGTTGTTCATAGTATCCTCTTATGATCTCTCTTATTTATGTGGGGTCAGTAGTAATGTTCCCGTTTTCATTTTATATTTCATTTATTTGAATCTTCTCTCTTTTTCTCTTCATCAGTCTAGCTAAGGGTTTGTCAATTTGTTAATCTTCTTGAAGAACGAGCTTTTGGTTTTGTTAATTCTATTGTTTATTTTGTTCTCAAGTTCATTTATTTCTGCTCTGATCTTTGTTATTTAATTCCTTCTACCTGATTTGGGATTAGTTTGCTGTCCTTTTTCTACTTCCTTCAGTTGTGTAGTTAGGCCATTGATTTTAGCCCTTTCTTCTTTTTTAATATAAGCATTGAGGGCTATAAGTTTTCCTCTCAATAATGCCTTCACTGCATCCCACAGGTTCTGATATGTTGTATTCTCATTGTCAATCGTCTCAAGATATTTATTGATTTCTCTTGAAATTTCTTCATTTACCCACTGATTATTTAAGAGTATGTTGTTTAATATCCATATATTTGTGAATTTTCCCTTTTACTGCCTCTTGTTAATTTCCAACTTTATTCCGTTATGATCAGAGAAAGTTTTTGTATAATTTTGATTTTGTTGATTTTATTGAGATCTGCTTTGTGAGCCAACATATGATCTATCCTAGAGAAAGATCCATGAGTACTTGAAAAGAATGCATATCCTGCTGTTTTGGGGTGCAATGATCTGTATATGTCTATTAGGTTTAGTCCATTTATCATATTATTCAAGCTCTCTGTTTCTTTATTGATCCTCTGCCCAGATGTTCTATCCTATGCTGAGAGTAGAGTATTGAAGTATCCAACTATTATTGTAGAGATGTCTGTTTCTTCCTTCAGTATTGCCAGTGTTGCCTCATGTATCTTGGGGCAACCGGGTTATGTGCATACACATTTATGATTGTTATTTCTTCCTGGTGAATCATTCCTTTTATTAATATGTGTATTAGTCAGCCAAAGAAGTGCTGATGCAAAATACCAGAAATCTGTTGGCTTTTATAAAGGGTATTTATTTAGGGTAGAAGCTTACAGTTACCAGGCCATAAAGCATAAATTTCTTCCCACACCAAGTCTGTTGCCACGTGTTGGAGCAAAACAGCTGTTGACATTTGCCAGGGTTCAGGCTTCTTGGGTTCCTCTCTTGCCAGGACTCTGTTTTTCTCTGGGCTTAGCAACTCTGTTTCTTCCACAAGGTCAGCTGTAGACTATGAGGCTCTCTAGGCTTTGCCTATTTCCACAAGGCCAGCTGTGAACTGTCAGGTGAAGAGCTCATCTCTTTTCCCGGGGCCTTCTCTCCTTTCTCATGACCAAGCTCCTCTGTGTAGTGACTTCCCAGGGCTCCAGCATTATAACTCAGTGTCAGAATCCCAAAATCAAAAATTCCAACTAACTCTTCTGCTCCGCCATGTAGTTTTATCTCAGAGTCCCCGCCCATGAAGAGGCTGGTATTCAAAGTCCTACTGATGTGGCCCAATTAAAGCCCTAATCATAATTTAATCACTCCCAATGGAACAGACCAGTTTGCAAGCATAATCCAATATCTGTTTTTGGAATTCATAAATAATGACAAACTGTTACAATATGTAATGTCCTTCCTTGTCTCTAATAACAATTTTGTTTTTAAGTCTATATCATCTGATATAAGTATAGCTATGCCAGCTTTTTATTTTTGGTTACTGAATGCGTGGAATATCTTTTACCAACTTTCACTTTCAATCTATTGGTATCCTTGGGTCTAAATTGAGTCTTTTGCAGACAGCATATAGATGGCTCATATTTTCTTATCCATTCCACCAGTCTGTGTCTTTTGACTGGGGAGTTTAATCCATTAACATTCAATGTTATTAATGTAAAGGCAGTTCTTATTTCATCCATTTTGATCTTTGCGTTTTATCTGTAATTTTATTTTTGACACTTTTAGTTACTGTTACTGATACAGTCATCATTTCTCAAATCTCTTCCAAGTCTTTCTCTGCTGTCTTTTCTTTTCAGGCTGTAACCATCCCTTTAGTATTTCCTGCAAATTCGGCCTTTTTGTTATAAACTCTCTCAGTTTCTGTTTATCTGTGAATATTCTAATCTTGCCCTCTTTTTTGAAAGATAATCTTGCCAGATATAAAATTCTTGGCTGGCAGTTTTTCTCTTGCAGTATCTTAAATATATCATATCACTGCTTTCTTGCCTCGATGCTTTCTGATGCAAAATCAGCACATATTTTTATTTGGTATCCCTTATATGTTGTGCATTGCTTTTCTCTTGCTGCTCTTAGAATTCTCTCTTTGTCTTTGGCATTTAACATTCTGATTACTATGTGTCTTGGAGTTAGTCTATTTGGATTTATTTGGATGGGAGTACGTCATGCTTCTTGGACACAGAGATCTATGTCCTTCAATAGGGTTGGAAAATTTTCCACCATTATTTCTTCAAAAATTCCTTCTCCCCCTTTTCCATTCTCTTCTCCTTCTGGGACACCCATGACACTTATGTTTGCAGATCTTTTGCTGTCATTTAGTTCCCTAAGACCTGTTCAATTTTTTACATTCTTTTCTTCATTTGTTCTTTTTTATGTTCAGTTTCAAAGGCTCGATGATTCTTTGCTTCCTCAAATCTGCTGTTATATACCTCCAGTGTATTTTTAATTTCATTTATTGCAACTTTCATTCCCATAAGGTCTGCTATTTTTCTATGTATGCTTTCAAATGCTCCTTTGTGCTCTCCCAATGTTTTCTTAGTATCCTTAATATCTTTATCCATCTCATTGAATTTATTAAGGAGATTTGTTTGAACAACTATGATTAGTTGTCTCAACTCCTTTATGTCATCTGCAGGCAAATCTTGTTCCTTTAACTGGGCCATATCTTCCTGTTTCTCGGTATGTATTGTAATTTTTTGTTGGTGTTTTCACTTCTGGTGTGCTAGATATATTTATTCTAGGTGCAATTTCTCCCTTTAGTTTAGGGCTTTCTTATCTTTTTCTCCTTTGTTTGTTAGGTAGTAGGAGTCAAGGATGTAGTTGGTGCCATAAGCTATGGAGGCTGAAGCTGCCCACGTTGCCCCAGGAATTGAAAGCTTTTCTCACCTTTCCTCCCTCACAGGGGTAGGAACAGAGTTGTAGCCATGTATAATAATCCATGTTGGGCAGGATAAAACTGTCTGTAGTGGCCCGGAGAGACTGATGTAGCTTCACAACCTTCTCCTCTACCTTGGGCAGGGATGTAACTATAGTTGTGGGCAGCAATCTATGCTGTTTGGATCCAAAATGACCACAGTTGCCCAGGTAAACTGACTTAGCACCAGAACCCTCCCTGCTGGGTGGTGGGAATGGACCCTCTGAACTGCCCAACAATCTAATCCATGTGGACTGAATACACTTACGGTTGTCCTGATAGGCTGAGGGAGTACTACCCTTCTTCACTTTGGAGGGTGGGAACAGAACAACCAGTGCTCAACTGTTCAGTCCCTGTAGGCTGAAATTACCTGCCATTGCCCAGAGAGGCTGAGAAAGCACCAGCCCCCTCCTATCCAATTGGGTGGTGGAAGTGGTTCTATAGGCACACAAGAGTTCAGCCCCTTTATGCAGAGAATAACTGCCATTGCCCAGAGAGGCTGAGGAAACACCAACCCCCTCCTATATTATTAGGGCATGGGGTTGGATCCACAGGTACTCAACAGTTCAGTCCCTGTAGGCCAAAAGTAACTGCTGTTGTCTGGAGAGGCTGTGGAGTCACCAGACCCCTCCTATCATATCAGGGGTGGGGGTGGACCTATAGACATCCAACAGTCCAGTCTATGCAGCCCAGAAGTTTCTATCATTGCCTGGAAAGGCTGTGGAAACACCATCCCCTTTCTTTCCTATTGGGGAGGGGGGGCGGGTGAGGGTGAATCCCCAAGTACGCACCAGTCCAAGCTGTGTGGGCCAAAAGCACCTGCAGTTATCCAGAGAAGCTGGGCAAACACAGTCTATCTCTTGTCCTATTGGGGTTGGGGGTGGAGCCACAGGTGCCCAGCAGTTGGGATTTTTGCAACCCAAAAGTGCCTACAGTTGTCCTGAGAGCCTGAGGGACACCAGCCCCCTGCTATCCTATGGGGGCGCGAAGAGGTGGAGATGGACTTGAAGGCATTCAACAAATCGTTCATGTGGGCTGAAAACTTCTGCCGTTGCCTGGAGAGGCCAAGGATACCCAGCACCTCTCCTATCCTATTGGGTTGTGGGGATGCAGCACCAGGTGTCCAAATATTCATTCTGTGACAGCAGAGAGCACTTGCAGTAGCCTGGAGAGCCTGGTGTAGGTCCCGCTAGCTGCCTCTCAGCTGGAGGTGGGGCTGGAGCCTAGTCTAGGGCTACAGTCAGATCTTTGTGGAAAGATGCCAGTCCCTAACTTCACTGGATTTTCAGTCAGCCAGGCTTCCCCTCATGCTGGGGGCAGAGTCAAAATTGCAGCTACCAGGCTCTTTCTAACTTGGATGGGCTCAAACCCTAGGAGTTTCTAGGATTATACTTTAGCCAGCCAATTCCACTAATCAGTAGCTAAAGTCAGGGGATAATTGTCTCTTCCTCCACCGTTTATGGGAAATAGAGCTTCTAACTCCAGCCACAGAATAGCTCCTGAGGCGGCTTGCACTACTAGAGTAGGATGGGCACCAGCCTCTGCAGCATGTCTTGCAGTGTCCCAGAGAGGTGGTGCATGCCCCCACCCCCACCCCCAGCTTCCTCCCTGCTGGAGGTGGGGCTGGGGCTTAGGCTAGAGCTACAATACAATCTGGGTGGAAAGAAGCTGGTCCCTACTGTCAGGGCGGAGTCAAGATGGCGGTTACCTGTCTTCTTCTGACCTGGACAGGCTCAAAGTTTAGCTGTTCCTAGGATTATTCTTTAGCTCATCAAATTTACTAATCAGTAGCTGAAGTTCATGCCACACTGTGTCTTCCTCCCCTGTTTTTGGGAAATGGAGCTTCCAACTCCAGCCACGGAATAGCTCCTGAGGTGGCTTGCACCATGGGCACCTACCTCCATGGGGTGGAAGGCTTTACTCATGAATCCTTTCTGCAGATAGGCATTCTCCCCCTTCCATACTTTCAAGGATGTTGCAGGATGTTCTTCTGGTCTCCTGGGGCCCCCAAACAGGTGTTTTAGATAGCTCTGGTTGAATACTAACTGCCCTATAGCATGAGGTGACTCCAGGAGCGCCTTACTCTGCCACCATCTTGGCTTCCCCCCAGAATAAAACTCATTTTAAAATTAAGTAATCCTGTTTAGGGCATATTTTTTCATGTACTCACCCATACTTTTTAAAATTAGATATGCAGTGTCAATTGTTCAGCTAGAGTGTTAGAACTTTTTTCTTTCTATCAAGTAGCACATCAAACCTCCTGTAGAAATGAGTCAACACACAAAGCACAATAGATCCAGACAAGAATTGGATGATGTGGGAGTGATGCAAAATCTGTTCTGTTGCTTGCACATTGCAAAGTTGGAGGTTAGACCATGAAAGGTAGAATTGTTTTAGTATAAAGAATACTGGAAGCCATAAAAAGTAGTTTGCAGAAATTTTACTTTCATTTTACAGAAGTATAAACCAGAGCTTAGAGGAATCGAGTTGCCTCAGATCATATAATTTATGCTGGGTCTGGAAACTGAATCCATTCCCTGTTGCATAGATCAGTATTATTTCTCTTATTCTTTACGTGTGCTACTATTTGTTTAGCTCAACTATATTCTGTTATTTTCTATATACTCTCTGCCACTTCTGACATTTAAGCCTTTGTGCAAACTGACTCCTGCCTGGGATACTTTCATTTGTCCAAACTCAAGTCATCATTTACATTTGAGTTTTCATGTAGCTCTTCCATAAAACTTTATGTAGATCTTCAACAAAAATAACTGTATTCCTTACGTTTCAGTGTCATTTCCTTAGTATCATTTTATGCTTTTTGTACACATTTGCATACATTTTTCCTGTATTGAATTATGTTATTTGTAGATATCTTAAGTTTTAAAACTTAAGTCTTAGCTGAGTGCTTCTGCCTCAAGGTCTCTTATGAGGCTGGCTGCAACTATAATCTCATCTGAAGGACTTACTTGGGAAAGATCCACTTCCAAACTCTGTGTCGTGATTGATGGCAGGCTTCTGTTCTTTGCTCGCTCTTTGCCAAAGACATCAGGTCTTTGCCACAAGGGCCTTTTCTGAGGGTGATTCAGCATGCAAGCTAGTTTCTCTCAGAATGAGTGATCAGAGAGAGAGAGTGCAAGCACCCAAGACAGAAGCCACAGTTTTTTTATAAACTATTCTCAGAAGTGACTAATTAACACTTCTGCCACATGCTATTGGTCATAAACCAGCATAGTGCAATATGGAAGAGAAGTACATAAGGGTGTGAATACCAGGAGGTGGAGATAATTGGGATAAAGGCTTCTGATCTCACTTGGAAATGGGACAGCTTTGATTACAATTTGTTATGGTCTTAATGTACTTCTAAAAAACATTACCTGTACTTTATATTATTTCTCTATTTTAAGTATATATGGATCATAAAAGTATATATTATTAAAAATAAATTCAGTTAGGAAATACAAATTTATTAGAGCTTTTCACATTCTCTCAGTTCTGATACATGATTCAATTAATGTTTGACTTGCATGTGCGTGTATGTTTCACTGCAATTTAGAATGTGATATAGTGGCTTTCATTCTAAAACATTAACTTAATTATACAAATTTCTACTGTAGCAATCCAAAATTTCATATATAATTCTTAATAAATATTGAGGATGATATTAAAAAATAATGAGAATGAAGTTGTCATATACTAAGTTAAAATAGCAATCAATCAAATTGTCTACTCCTAATTGACATTATACTTACCATTTCATATAAGAGATTGTTGTGGGTTTTTCTCCCTTTTTCTTAATCATCAATTAAGTACCTTTGTATTTAATGCAGGAAAAAATACCTTAACTTTGGGGTCTTTCTCTGTGCTTTAAATTACATTTGTAAATGCTTCACTGAACAGTATTTTTCAAATATAACCCACATACAGTAATCATGTTTAAAATATTATTTTTCATAGTTATGACCCATCTGCTCAATACTGATAAGAAGTTCAATAAAGCAGGCTGTAAAAATCAATGCTCTTAAATGTTTATTAATTATCTAGCACATTGCTTAGCTTACTTAGCACATTTAATACCCCAATACATACTCCAAGGTATATATGAAAATTTTGCTCTTAGGTTTAAAGATGCATTTTCAGCATCCTTTCAACTATGATCTCTTAATCCAAATTTATAAGCATTGCATTTATTCCATTTAATCTGATCATTCATTGAGAATACAATTTCTCTGAAGGTAAGGCAGGCAATTTTTATCTGGGGAAAAAATCTTAAAAGTACATTGTACATTAGAAACCACTCAAGCATAGTGCACATGGACCAGATTTCAACATTTGACAAAATTATCATTAAATTTAAGACTCATTCTAATTTTTTCAGTCATTATTTTAAACTCCAGGAGCACCAGGAACTGATTTGATCAGTCGGTGAGGCATAAAGCATTCAGGTCAAGTAGATCAGCACAAAAATGTTTTCTGATTCCTTTCCTTCTCATCACATGGAGGCCCTTTGCCAGCAACATTAACAGTGCTTGGGTTCTAAAATTATTTCTCCTTCCAAATTGTACTAATGTGTTTTGAAATAGTAAGAAAAGCAATAAAACTGAAAGGTGAAAAACTAAGAAGGAAACACAAAGATTATTTCACATCTGTTGGCAGTTTTATTTTTTACTCTCTTCCCATTTTCATGCCCCTACATATGTTTAGCATCTAACTTAATGTCTTAAACATGGTAACATTTAAAAACGCATACTTTAAAAGTAAGTTGGCTTTGTTGAAATATATGTTCACAATTCTAGTGTCAGACTCATGAGATGAGCAGTGGATATGCTGCTGATTAGTTTGTTGAAATACACATGCTTTAACCTTGGCATTTTCTATTTCTGTTAATATAGTGTTCAGCAATAAGTTTTTAAGTTTTGGTCTATAAAGTGCTACATAAAATCTTGTTACAAAATACCTTTTCAAGTCATAATGCCTAAGATTCTATAATTAGTTATGCATCCCTTTGGATCTTGAAGTTTGTGTGAAGTCCAAAAGTCTTGCCTGGACTATTTTGATGGCCTAATTCCCTTTAGTTTGCTGGCCATTATTCAAACAGCTGCCTGGATGATCTCTCTAATTTGCACCTTTAATCCTTTCCTTCCACATATAAAACTGTTTAATGACTTCCATTGCTTGAAGAATAAAATCAAAACGCCATTGTAGGATTCATACGTTCTTAATGTTGTCCATACAGCTTCTCTTTCCAGGCGTATATCCATGCATCCTTTATCCTTTCCCCATACATCCATACACGCTTCGTCATGAACCCTATATTCCATCCTCATTAAGACTTCATCCACATACTCTATATTAAATTCCTATCTATCCTTGAACCTTCCACCATCCATCCCATATTCTCTCCACATTGAACTTTTCGCATTCCCCATGTTATCTCTTAACTTTGAGTTTTCTATTCCGTATGTCTACGGATACCCTCAACTGAGCATTTCCTGTTTGATATACTCCCTCTCATTTTTAAATTCTAGATGAAAATTCACCTCTTAGATTTCCTGACAGCCTCTGGATTTTTCATTTTTTCCTTACCTTGAACCTCCCTTTCCCCCCTCTTTAACTCTTTCCTGTGGGACACCACAGTGTATTTTATATTACTATATCTCAGCCCCTTTCCATTTATTAAAAGAATTCAATTACATTCATTTCAACAAATTTTAAAATTTGTTAGTTATACCTAACTTCTAAAAAGACTCACTTAAAAATATTCATTACAACATATTCTCCTGTATTTATTGTTTGTTATTTATTTATAGTTTAAAAAAGGATTTATAATAAACCAAGTCTTTGAGAGAAAACTCAAAGAGTTTTCTTTGGAAAACTTTCTTGAGTGGCAAAGAAGAAACTGTCCCCTTTATTCTCAGTTGGAGCAAATTAGAAAACATGAAAAGAAAAGAAAAAAATACTAACTTAATTTATAGTCAGCGCCTTCAGATGCTATGTCTAAATTTCATAAACACTGGCCAGTTATTTAGAGGCTGCGTGCTACAATTTTTACATTCTAACCTGTCCTTGCTGATGAGACTCTCTCACTGGTTCTGTAAAAGTATAAAATGGGTCCTTTAAGAGCTTTGACTTTGAAGAAGTAGTAAAAGTTTCCAGACCAATCTATGGTGATACTCAACATTTTTGAGAGGTAGGATGTGTGGGGGTGA
>PVKH010031886.1:0-12026 GCA_004027955.1 Chaetophractus vellerosus
ATTCCCTCCCTCTGTGTCCAGAGCCTCCAGTGACCACTGTCTCCACATCAATGCTGTAATTTCTTCCATTGCTAGAATCACAACAAGTCTATAGTGGAATACCAGTAAGTCTACTCTAGTCTACAGTTCATCCCCCAATCCTGAGAATTCTGGGGTGGTGATGTCCACTCCACCTCTAATTGAGAGGGTGCTTCAATCCCATACAGCCGATGGAAAGGGCTCTCTTGCTTGCAGTTGTAGGCTGTCTCATCTCCTTGGCATGGTGGCTGTCAATACTCACCTCCTTGTTAGTTGTCCTGGGTGAGTCCAATGAACTCATGGAGAGTAGATGTTGCAACTCCACTGAGGCTCAGGGCCCAGTTGGCACATGGACAGTCCAAAGATTAAAGTCTCTTGGATATACACCTACAAACTCCAGCACCAAATATAGGTTCAAATAGAAGAGATAGATGAGCCATGTGTAGACAGTCCAACTTTGTCACTCTCAGGAGCACAACCTCCAAATAGGGCCCACTGGCAAGATACCAAACCCTGGAGCTATCTTCCCTGGCCAGAGGACCTAGGTGTCTCCAGAGCCCTCAGGAGCTCCACTATTTGGAATAGTATCCACTCTGGCAGTCTATGAGATCCTGCTGAGATGTGCATAAGCGTCACCTCTGGGATGACCTCTCGACTCACTTTGAAGTCTCTTACCCATATAAATTCATTTGTATTTACCTTTTCTTCCTTTTCTTCAAGGTCTTTTCCCAGTTGCATTGATAGTTGGTGCTTGGTAGGAATCCTTTGGTGCCAGGGAGGCTCATCCCCAGGAGTCATGTCCCACGCTGGGGGGAAGGTAATGCATTTATATGCTGAGTTTGACTTAGAGAGAGGCCACATTTGAGCAACAAGGAGGCTCTCAGGAGGCAACTCTTAGGCACCCCCCAACACTAGGCTAAGTTTCAATTTCAAGAGCAAAGGCGACAAGCATAGTTGTCAATATCAAGGGCCCATCAATTGACCATCCTCCTTCACCAGTCATTGCAGGGGGACAGTTACTGCTCCATTAGAGAATGTGGCAGAGCTCTTCAGGATGGGACTTCAATATTCTCTCGGCTATCGTGTGAATCTCCACCCACTGTAAGAATGCCCTTTGAACTTTTGAACACATTTATGTACCTTATATGTATGTCCAGGTGAACTTCCTCCCATTTGCCCCCTTCACTGACATCCTACACCAATGATCTTCCCCTGACCCAGTTGTAACCCTTCTGGGATCTAAAGCTTCAAAAATGAAGCCAATAAAATAGCCAAATACAACTAATAGGAAAATAAAATAATAATGATATTTTTAAATATAAGAAATAAAATACATAGAAATTTAAAGAAAATAAAATTTGAAAATTGGGGTATTAAAAATAATGAAAATATTTAAAATTTTTTTTGATATTTTGCCTTTCATCACTGTAATATCTGTTGTCCTGTATGTAGAGTGACATTTTCTTCCATTTATTCCCCAGTGTCTTACTTTTTTTCATTTTGTTTTCAAAGAAGTTTTAAGTCATAGTAAAGTCACATACAGAATACAGGGGACTCTCATATACCTGATATCCACCCCCTTTTCCCTCTTCCCATATTAATACCTTTTTATATGTGGATGGTACATCTGTTAAAACTGATATACAAATAGTGAAACATAGCTACTAACCATGGTCAATGGTTTATTTTATGGTTTACATTTTAGACTATACACTTTTATAAATTTTGATGATATTTAACATGGCCTGTGTCCGTCATTGCAAAATCATGTAGAACACTTCCATTGTTCACTAAATACCCTCTGTTCCATCTATTCTATTCCTTCCTCTCCCTCCCCTCAGGGCCATGGCACCACCCAGCTTCACTCCTTGGATGGCAGGATTCATAGTTACTTTCAACAACACTGAAGTCTTGACACACTGGTTTGTCCTCCCCTATTAGGAACCGCCCATGCTCTCGAGAGACTTCTGCCCCTCTGTTTCAGAGCAAGTCGGTCCTCCCAGGATGGGAGTCCAGCTCCTTCCCACTCATTATGTGTGTCTCCACCCACTGATACAACACATTATGACAAAATGATCACTTGCACACTCCCTAGAAAGAAGCCTGCCCCTGATGTGCCCTCTTCCAAATGCCCCCCATCCAACACCCTAAACCCATAACATTTCCTTGTCATATTGCCATAACAGTGTTCCCAGTTTTGTACTTTCAACCACATACCCGCCAATCCCCAGCGTTTACCTGGTCCCTCCCCCAACCCTTCCCCCAGTTCCAAGGACCGTCCAACCCCAATCTACCCACCTGTCAAGCCTGCACCACCCAACCCAATAGTATCACTACCCTCCTGTCCTATCCCTTCAATGCCCAACCACATATTCAACCTTCTCCCTTTCTATTTCTATAAACCCATCTTCCAGATTCTAGCTCTGAATCTGCTCAATTTGCTTCATTCATATCAGTGAGGTCATGTAATATTTGTTCTTCAATGCCTGGCTTGCTTCACTCAACATAAGTGCCTCAAGATTCATTCATGTTATCCCATGCATTAGCACTGTATTCCTTCTTACAGCTGAGTAATATTCCATTGCATGTATGTACCACATTTTGTTTATCCATTAATCTGTTGATGGGCATTTGGGTTGATTCTAACTTTTGGCAATAGTGAATAATGCCACTATGAACATTGGTGTGCATATATCTGTTTGTGTCCTTGCTTACAATTTTTCTCAGTATATACCCAGCAGTGGAATTGCTTGATCATATGGGAGTGCTATAGTTAGTTTTTTGAGGAACCGACAAACTGTCCTCCACAATGGCTTGACCATTCTACATTCCCACCAGCAGTGGATGAGGGTTCCCATTCCTCCACAACCTCTCCAACACTTATAGTCCTCTATTTTTTCAATAGCCACCAGTCTAATGGATGTAAGATGGTATCTCATTGTAGTTTTGATTGGCATTTCCCTAATAGCTAGTAATGTTGTGCATCTTTTCATGTGCTTTTTAGCCATTTGTATTTCTTCCTTTGAGAAGTGTCTTTTCAAGTCGCTTGCCCATTTTTTAAATGGGTTGTCTTTTTATTTTTGAGGTTTATGATTTCTTTATATATGCTGGATATTAGGATCCTATCAGATGTATGGTTGCCAAATATTTTCTGCCATTGGGTAGGCTGCCTTTTTACTTTCTTGATAACCTCCTTTGAGGTGCAAAAGTTTTTAATTTTGAAGAGATCCCATTTATCTATTTTTTTCTTTCACTGCTTGTGCTTTGGATGTGAAGTTCATGAAACCATTTCTTATTTCAAGGTCCTGTAGATGTTTCTCTACAGTATCTTCCAAAGTCTATATGTTTTTGGCTCTTATATTTAGATCTTTGATCCATCTTGAGTTGGTTTTTGTAGAACATGTGAGAAGGTGTTCCTCTCTCATTCTTTTGGATATGGATATCCAGGTCTCCAACCATTTGTTGAAGAAGCCATTCTCTCTCAGTTGAGTGGGTGTGGTGGCCTTGTCAGATATCAGATGGCTGTATATGCAAGGATCTATATCAGAATTCTCAATTAGGTTCCATTGGTCAGTATGTCTATCCTTGTGCCAATACCATGCAGTTTTGACCACTGTAGCTTTGTAGTATGTTTTAAAGTCAAGTAGTGTGATTCCTCCAATTTCATTTTTCTGTTTCAACATGTCTTTGGCTATTCAGGGCCTCTTGCCCTTGCAAATAAATTCCATAGTTAGTTTTTCCAATTCAGTAAAAATGCTGTGTTGATTTTGATTGGGGTTGCATTAAATCTGTAGATTAGTTTGGGTAGGATAGACATCTTAATGGTGTTTAGTATTCCCATCCATGAACAGGAGGTATTCTTCCATTTATTTAAGTCTTCTTTGATTTCCTTTAACAGCGTTGTGTACTTTTCTGTGTATAAGTCATTTACATCTTTAGTTAAATTTATTCCTAGGTATTTGATTCTTTTAGCTACTATTGTAAATGGTATTTTTTTCTTGATTTCCTCCTCAGATTGCTCGTTATTGGTGTACAGAAATGCTACTGATTTTTCAGCATTGATCTCACAACACCTGCAACTTTACTGAACTCATTTATAATTGTAGAAGCTTTGTTGTAGATTTCTCAGGGCTTTTGAGGTATAGGATCATGTCATCTGCAAATAGTGAAATTTTCACTTCTTCCAAAATTTGGATGCCTTTTATATCTTTTTCTTGCCTCAGTGCTCAAGCAAGTACTTGTAACACAGTGTTAAATAGGAGTAGTGATAGTGGGCATCCTTGTCTTGTTCCCGATCTTAGAGGGAAAGCTTAGGATTTCACCATTGAATATGATGTTAGCTGGTTTTTTTTCATATATACCCTTTATCATGTTAAGATAGTTTCCTTCTATTCCTATTTTTTGCAGTGTTCTTATCAGGAAAGGGTGATATATTTTGTCGAATGCTTTTTCTGCATCTATAGAGATGATCATGTGATTTTTTTCTTTTGATCTGTTTATGTGGTGTATTACATTGATTTTCTTATGTTAAGCCATCCTTGCATACCCAGGACGAAACCCATTTGGTCATGGTGTATAATTCATTTGATGTGTTGTTGAATATGATGAGCAATATTTTGCTGAGGATTTTACATCTAGGATCATTAGAGAGATTTGTCTGTAACTTTCCTTTCTTTGTGGTGTCTTCATTTGGGTTTGGTATTGGAGTAATGTTGGCATGATACAATGAGTTAGGCAATGTTCCTTCTACTTCTAGTTTTTGGAAGAGTTGAAGCCGGATCAGTGTTAGTTCTTTCTGGAATGTTTGGTAGAATTCATCTGTGAAGCCTTAGGTCCTGGGCTCTTCTTAGTTGGAAGGTTTTTGATGAATGATACTATCTCTTTACTTGTGCTTGGTCTGTTGAGTTCATCAATTTCTTCTTTTATCAACGTAGGTCATTTTTGAGTTTCTAGGAATTTGTCCGTTTCCTCTAAATTATCGTTCTTGTTGGCATAGAATTTTTCAAAGTGTCCTTTTATAATACTCTTTATTTCTGTGGGGTCACTGGTGATATCTCCTTCCTCATTTCTTATTTTGTGTATTTGTATCTTCTCTCTTTTTTTTTCTTTGTTAGTCTAGCTATGGAGTTTGTCAATTTTATTGATCTCAAAAAATCAGCTTTTAGTTTTGTATATTTTTCCTAGTGTTTCCTTATTTTCACTTTCATTTAGTTCTGCTCTAATCTTAGTAATTTCCTTCTTTCTACTTCCTTTGGGATTAGTTTGTTATTCTTTTCTAATACATCCAGGTGTGCAGTTAGGTCTCTGATTTTAGCTCTTCTTTTTTAATGTATGCATTTATGGCTATGAATTTCCCTCTCAGTACAGCTTTTGCTGCATCCCATAGGTTTTGATACATTGTGTTGTCATTTTCACTCATTTCAAGGTAGTTACTGATATCTTTTGAGATTTCCTTCTTGACCCAGTGTTTAACTAAGAGTGTGTTGTTTAACTTCCATATCTTTGTGCCTAATCTGGTTCTCTGGCCATGCTGATTTCCAGCTTCATTCAATTGAGGTAAGAGAAATTACTTTGTATAATTTCAATCTTTCTGAATTCATTGAGCATTTTTCTGTGGCATAGCATGTGGTCTATCTAAGAGAATGATCCATGTGCACTCGGGAAGAATGTATATCCCACTGTATTTGGGTGTAGTGTTCTGTATATATCTATTAGGTCCTGATCTTCTAATGTATTATTCAAAGTCTTTGTTTCTTTATTGATTCTCTATTGAGAGGTTCTGTCTAATGGTGATAATGGTGTATTAAAGTCCTTCAGTATAATTGCAGAGGCTTCTATTTCTCCACTTAGTTTTTCCAGTGTTTGCTGCATGTATTTTGAGGCACCCTGATTAGGTGCATAAATGTTTATGATTGTTCTTTCTTCTTGAAAGATTATTATGATTGTTCTTTCTTCTTGAAAGATTACCCCTTTTACTAATTTATAGTGTCCATCTTTGTCCCTTCCAATGATTTTGCATTTAAAGTCTATTTTGTCTGATATTAGTATAGCTACTCCTATCCTTTTTTGTGTATTGTTTGTGTGTAAGATTTTTTTCCAGCCATTTGCTTTCAGCCTCTTTCTGTTGCTGTGTCTAAGGTGGGTTTCTTGTAGACAACATCTAGTTGGGTCGTATTTCCTTATCCATTCTGGTACTCTGTGCTTCTTGACTGGTGAGTTTAATCCATTAACATTCAGTGTTTTACTCTCAAGTAATTACTTACATTAGCCATGTTTTCTTTGGGCTTATGTATGTCATATGTTGTTTTTATTTCTCTTTTTGTATTTTTATTTGCTCTTATACTCTCCTCCAACTCTCTCTCTTTCTCTTGTTTTTTCCTTTCAATCTGCAGAACTCCCTTTAGTATTTCTTGAAGGGCAGGTTTCTTTTTGGCATACTCTCTTAATTTCTGTTTATCTGTGAACATTTTGAACGCACCATCATTTTTGAATGCCAGCTTTGCTGGATAGAGAATTCTAGGCTGGCAATTTTTTCCTTTTAGTACCTTAACTATGTCATAGCACTGCCTTCTTGCCTCCATGGTTTCAGGTGAGAAATAAGCATTAAATCTTATTTAGCTTCCCTTTTATGTGATGGTTCTCTTTTCTCTTGCTGCTTTAAGTATTTTCTCTTTGTCTTGAGCATTGGACATTTTGACAAGTATATGTCTTGGAGAAGACCTGTTGGGATTTATACCATTTGGGGTCTACTGTGCTTCTTGGACATGTACATCCATTTCCCTTAATAGGGTTGGAAACTTTTCAGCCATTACTTCCTCCAACACTCCTTCTGTCCCCTTTCCCTTCTCTTCTCCCTCTGGGATGTCTATAATGTGTATGTTTGTGCGTTTTGTGTTGTCATTCAAATCCCTAAGTCCCTGTTAGATTTTTTAAAAATCTTTTTATCTATCTGTTCTACTATCTGTTTAATTTCAGATGTACTGTCTACCACATCACTAATTCTTTCCTCTGCCTGTTCAAATCTTCTGTTATGTGCCCCCAGTATATTTTTGATTTCTTGGATTGTGCCATTGACCGCCATCATATCCATTATCTTTTTATGTATGTTTACAGTTTCTTCAGTATGTTCTCCCAGTGTCCCAAGGGTGTTCCAGGCTCATCTTGTGTATTCCCTACCCCAATCCTAGAATCAGTCAGTTCTCTATGGAGCCCTGATTCTTTTTATTGGAAGATGGTATTGAAAACAAAGATATGTGCACTGGTGTGGTGAATGCTACTGGAATGTTGTTCACATTCATTGTGGTTTTACTTTGCATTTCCATGATATGCTGATCATTTTTCTTCATGGGCTTTATTGACAACTGTGTATTCTCTTCAGTGAAGTAGCTCTTCATTTCTTTTTCCCATTTTAAAATTGGATTGTTTGTTTTCTTTCTTTTTTTAAAATTAATTAATTAATTAATTAATTAATTTATTTATTTTTACTGGGAGGTCCCAGGGATCAAACCCAGGTCCCTCTATATGGGAGACGGACACCCAACCATGTGAGCCACATCCACCCGAATTGTTTGTTTTCTGTTGAGTTTAAAAGTTTTTATATAAATTCTAAATACTAGTCCTTTGTTGGGATATGTGGTTTGCAAATATTTTCTTGCAGCCTGTATCTTGTCTTTTCATTGTGTCAACAGGTTTTTTCATAGAGTGAAATAATTTAAAGTCCATTTTGATGAGGTAAAATGTGTAATAATTTAAGGTTAGTTTTTTTTTTACTTGAAATTGTATGCTGGAGTCAGCTTATATCAGCACTTGAGAGGTGGTTTTTAAATATTAAGTGATTTTGCAAGCTGATTGTGATAGTTAGGCTAATGTGTCAACTCGGCCAGGTAATTGTGCCCAGCTGTTGGGTCCAGCAAGCACTGGGCTAATTGAGTTTACTGAATGGATGGCTGATTGCATCTGCATCAATCAGCAAGATTGGATCAAGAATGGATGACGCTTTTATCTATTCAGTTGACTGCCATAAAAGGGAACTGATTTCAACATTCAGAGAGAATTTCCCAGCTCGTTGTTTGACAGTGAACTTCTCCCAGGAACTCATCGAGGACCCTTCATCAGTCTTTCACCAGAGCCCCTGGCTTGCACCCTGCCGGCGGAACCTGGACTTGTGTATCCCCACGGTCACGTGAGAGACTCTTATAAAATCTTATATTTTTAAGAGATATCTCGTGTTGATTCTGTTTCTCGAGAGAACCCTGACTAGAACACTGATTGTTAAAGGGAGCTTGAATTCGGCCACTGTGTGAGTATTTACACCACACACACAAAAACAACTGCTACAAATAAGAACTTCTACCGATTTTCTCGCTCCCAGAGAACTGGTTGACCAACATACCACTGCCTTTCCCAAAGATGTATTACAAAAGAGAAAAAGTAATCACTTAATTTTATAACTTTTATTTTCTTAATCATCTTAATTTTAACCAAACAAGTTTTTAATTTATAGTTTAATATTACCAGGTAAATTAGAAAGTCAAATTTGTATTTACTTTAACCACAGTTTTTATGCGGCAAGATAAGATTCGCTGCTTCACTGGGTATTATTTAATTTAATTTAATTTTTAAAATATTATTACTTAACCATTTTAATTTTACAACTCAGTATCATTAATTATATTTACACTGCGGTGCTACCTTCACCACCACCCATTACATAAACATTTTCATCACCCCAAAAGGAAACCATACCCATTAAACAACATCTCCTCATTTACCTCTCCCCTCAGCCCCTAGTAACCCATAATCTACTTTCTGTCTTCAGGAGTTTGCTTATTCTATATATTTAATATAAATGAAATCATCCAATATTTGTGATTTTGTGTCTCAATTATTTCACTCAAGCTTCAGAACTTCATTCATTTTCATTACTGAATAATATACGGTTGTATGGATGTACCACATTTTGTTTATCTAGTCATCTGCTGAGTGGCACTTGGTTTGTTTCAAATTTTGGCAATTGTGAATAAAACTGCTATGAAAATCTCTTACAAGTATCTGTTTGAGTCTCTGCTTTTCATTTCTTTTGGGTACATAACTAAGAGTGGAATTGCTGGTAATTCTATGTTTGACTTTTTGAGGTACTAACAAACTGTTTTCCTGGATTTTATATTCTTGGGAAAAAATAGAATCACCTTTTCTGAATGCATCAGAAGTAATGAACCAAATGATGATGGAAATAATTCTGAAGATATGAAAATCTAAGAGTTTGTCTTACTTTTACTCAAATTGAGTCAAATTTTGTTGCCATAATTGATAATTATGTGCTAAAACAGTAATGTGTTTCATCCGTAGTGGAAGAGTATTGCCTAGTGAAGCAATGAAATCACCAAAATTTAAGTAGCATATAAAGACTAAACATCAATATATAAGTCCAAAACCAAAGAATTATTCAAGAGAATGTATTGGCTTACAACTGTTCGATACAGGTGTTTAAAATTTCCCATAAATGTAACTGTGCTTTCTGGACTCTTTATTAATATCACCTCAGGTTGCACAAACTAAAATTAGCATGCACAATTGCCAAGCCATTAGGTGCTAACTTGGAAATGCTGGGTAAATTTTGGGCAAAGAAAGATGCTGGGCTATCTCTTTCCAATAACACAGTAGCACAATGGTATTTAATAATTCGTATAATAAATAAAGCAGTCAAAATACCTTCCCTTGAAAATTGACCAGTACATGTGCAATGTGAACTACATAAAATTTTAAAGGATTACATTTTGAACAAATATCTTTTTTATTAGAGAAGTTGTGAGCTTACAAAACAATCCTGCATAATGTGCAGAATTCCCATACATCAGCCCTCCACCAACACCTTACATTGTTGTGGAACATTTATTACAGATTATGAAAGAACCTCATCAGACTATTACCACTAACTGTGATCCATAGCTTACATTTGGTTAATTTTTTTCCCGTAGATCCCCTATTAACATCATGTATTAGTATTGTCCATTTGTTTTAGTTCATGAGAGAACACTGTCATAGTGGTATGGCAAACCACAGTCCATCTTCCATCACATGGTTCACTGTGTTATACAGTCTGAGGGCTTGTACAATCTATCCAGAGTGTACAGTCAGGGGCTCTTCCTTTTCTCACATTTAATGAGTATGGTTTTAAATTTTCTATACTAATATGTTCTGATATTGAATCTTCAGTAACAAGAAAATATTCTGGAGTGGTTACACAAATTAAGGTGTTTGCAGAATGTAAATCATATCTTCCTTCATGGATAAAATCCCGCTACGAAAATACATAACAGTTGAACTAAATAATGTTCTTAATGACATGGTAAATATTGTGAATTACATAAGGTCAATGCACTATTTCCTTGAGATATTCTCTTTAATAAGTGATAATTTAGATTGTCATCTTAACAATGATTACTGTCTATTTGTGACTTCCAAGAGGAAAGTTTTTATTGAATATTTGAACTACAGAGTAAACTTATACTGTTTCTCCCAAATATGAAACTAACCTGATCTCAAATTTTTAAATATATGTATTAGCTAGATATACTTGTTTTTCTGATACCTTTGGTATTTTCCAATGATTTTAATACTTCTAGTCAAGGAAAGATTACAAAATGTTTTTCATGAATAAAGGGGAAATATGAAAATTGGAAACTTGAGTGAACAGCGCTTTTACAGATTGTTATGATATATAACATAAAAATATCATGAGTTATAACATATATATTGTGATTTATCAATAAGTCAATTTTGATAGTGAACATCTGTGATAAGTTATTGTCAAATCTTTAAATATTCATTTCTTTTCTTTTGCAAGTTTCAAATATTTATTAATCAGTGTAAACCCCAACATGATACACCAACATGATTTTGTGTATTGAGAGGGGAAATATTCCCGGGTTAAGTGGAAAATTGTGCAGATGCTTCTGGAAGACTTTCATGTTAAGCAGCTTTAAAAAGAAACATTTCATTTAGAAGTCTGGGCCTTTTTTCCTCAGTTTACTGTAATCCATATTCACTGAGTAGAACTTGTATTGTTCATTGGGACCCGGGTTGTTCCAGGGTCCTGGGTTATTCTTTCTGTCCCAACTGATATTGGATTGAACATTGCCAGGAGCGAGACATACAGTGCTGCTCCAGTAGCTCCAGTGCCAATAAATACAAAGATAAGAACCATTAGTGTAACACCAATACTTAATTTAAGAAAGACATGCATTATGTGGTTGTAATCTAACCTGATGCTTTCAGATGACCTACTTACATCTTCAAGACTATGCAGGCACCCAAAGTCAACTTCATTTCTAATTTAAATTTTATTTTCCTTTAAAAGCATTTATCCATAGGAATTCATGGATCCAGAATCTTATTTCTTTTCTCAAATATGTTTAGCTTTAAATGTAAATTCACGGAATAAATTGTGAGAACTGGCTACTGATGACAGATCAAGGATTAATTTTGAAAATAGAGCATCACTTACTTTAACTTGTATAAAAATTAAACCTGAATATACAGAGCTAGCTGGAAAATCTCTTTTTAAAGAAATTCTTCTCAATATGCTGTGTAAGGTGAGTTTTAAAAAAATGAGTGTTATTTAAATAAAACAAAAACAAAGAAACAGTTTAGATATACATTATCCTCTGGAAAGTATCTTTGCTGTCAACAGATTAGATGAGTTATTAAGCTAGAAGCAAGTCTGTCTGTCTCATTAAAACTTTATTAGTTACAAGAATAGCCTTCCTTCAAAGTGTTCATACAGGTGTTTCTTATGGGAATTGCTATTTTACTCAATTGTCAAAATTGTAGGAAATAAAAAGTTATAAATGTAATAACAATTAACATATATACTTTCAATAAATGAGTACTTTTTAAATTTTTTTCTTTCCTTCTATTATATTTGTATTCATTTCATTCATTAAAATTAACTTTGTATGTGAATTTAAAATAAATGTTGGGCTAGTTTCTACTTTTCCTGACTGTTT
>PVKH010031887.1:0-12255 GCA_004027955.1 Chaetophractus vellerosus
CTTTTAGTTAGCAATGCTTACTTACGGGAATGTATCTAATATTTCTGAAGGTTATCAGTGAGGTGTGTATCTGGACATCATCTCAGTATAGATGAGGGCACTGAATTTCAGAGAGGTTAAATGAATTGCCAAAGATCACACAGCTAGTTGATGGCAAAGCAGGTTTCCTGACTTTTAGTCTAATGCCCTTTCTACTATACAACAATGCCTGTGTATAGTAAATATAATAATAGACAGTGATCAATAATGTCATAATTAGACATAAGAATATCCCTCAAAGTAATTCACATTAAATGAATTAACATCTAGTTTAATATAATCAGTAGGCTTGGCTTAATCTTTAATCCTCTTTTACCTGTGTGTTCTCGGAATTCCACCATTGCCTTCATTGTTTTAGAATCTGCCAGTGCCATCAACCAGAACAATTTGGTTCTACCACAACCTTCATGAAGGTCAACCTTTATCGCTTCTTCTTCTTCTTTGAAGACCTATTGTTTCATTAAAGAAAAGGGAAAAAAAAATTTACCATTCTGAGAGAGGAAGTGTGACATTTAATTATTCAATTGGCTTTCATTTACTAAGCACTCTCAGTAGTTCCCAAACTTCTACTTTTGTTCTTCACAATAGGCGTATTTTTATAACTGAGGAAACTACATCTCAGAGAGGTTAAACAGCACATTCAATTTATTCGGTTGGTAAGTGAGATGGCTAGGAACTGAACCCAGATCTTTTGCTTCCAAAGTCCATCCCCCCCGCCCCCACTACACCAAGCTTCCTTCTCACATTTATTTCAAAATTCATTACATATATTTATGTTCCAGATACTGTTTGGGGTATAAGGACAGAAAATGTCACCTGTCTTTGATGAGTTTTGGTTCGACGATGTAGATGAAGGAATCTGTCGCAATCAGTACATAAATTTCCACATATGTTGCATAAAATGATTGCTGCAGTTTCACCATCATCATGGTTATCACACATAGGCTAAAATAAGATGTTTCCAAATATTACATTAGATTAAAGTATCAGAAATATAGGCAAATTATATGTAACTTTTGTTATTCTGAAGTATATTAACAATTTAGAACCTGAAGGTTAAAGAGAATTAGGGCAATTGTATTTAACTATAAAAATCCCTCAAAGACCCAAATTCAATGATTAGTATGCGATGCAGGGTCAATGATTAATATAATAAACATGTATACTTAGTGACTTAAAATTTTCCCCATTATATTAAAACATTTAAAGTTATTGCACTTTATATGCTAAATGAATATATGAATCATTTAAACAACTTGATCATTAATAAGAAAATGCTGAAAGGGCCCATAAAAAGTCTTCCCTTCCAGTGAACCTAAGGACATCTAACAAATGTATTTTAAGTACGTATGTGAATAAATGGTGTGGTGCATTGCCTCTACTACTGCTTTATTCCCTTCCTACCAGAAGACTGATTAATTTTTAGTACAAAGCCTAGACATAGAATCAGAATCTGGTAAAAAACAAATTTTGATATGATGCAAATTGACTTCGAGAAGAAGGTGAACACTCTTTTAAGTAATTAAATTAAAGCCTCTAAAGTTCCTAATGAACTGCGAAAAAGGGACCCTAAGTGAAATAGACTGGAGATGAACGTTGCCAATGTAACGCAATTTTACAATCGCTCCACTAATTGTGTATTTATCACAGCAGTTTTTAAAATTCTGAGCTTACCATTTGCTTTTGCTGCCCATCCTTTCCCATCCACCTCCCTGAGGAGAGACGATCCACATGGTCCTGATCAAGAACACACAGGGATGCAAGAGCAAGCCAGAGCTGTTGAAATGAAAGGTTGTTATACTGTTGAATTTTTAGGAAAGACTTAAAAAACACTGACTGCCTGGTAAGTGATAATGGCTCAATAAATGTTGGCTGAATTTGAAAATATTTAGGGCCTAGTGGCATTCAATATTTCCTGATGTGGTAGCAGGCACACATGCTCATTACCATATGGGCCAAGGTTATGGCAGGCACTCAAATATTTACTGAACAAATGACTGTTTCCACAAGGAACCATACTATTTTCTACCTGACATACGAACTTATCTTTTATGTAAATAACATATCAACAAATGAATTTATATATTTATTTAATATATACTATATCAATGACTTCTACATATTTTTCCGTACTTAGCATCATCTGTCTGAGGCATTAAATCCCAAGGAAGATGGTACAATGGCTACTTGTTTAATTTTGCATAGTCCTATGAGTAGTTGGGTACATATTAAATTCTTCTAAATCATAACACTTCCTTGGATATCTCTGTATGCCTCAAAGTGCCTAACACTATGCTTGATTCACTTTGTGAAAAATAAGTAAATAGCCAATAAAATTTAGAAAATTGCACTAAAAAATAGTTTAAAATTTTCTTAGGCTTAAAGGCTATGCTTAAATTGTATGCAGAATGACATATCCCTTCATTCATGATAAACAGAAAATCATTGAACTGGTTCAACTCTAAGCAGTGTGCATGGGTGCCTCTGGATATGAAGAGTAAGGGAGAATAAATGAGGGCCGAAAAACAGAAAAAGAAAAATAATCAAATTATGCAAAGAGAAAGGGGAGCATAGAATGAAAGAAAAGAACACATAGATGGTGGGAAAAGGTATACTGTCAAAAGCAGTTGCTTCAGTTGTCACAGTCCCTGGCAAAATAACATAAATTGCCTTTTTCTGTCCCAGGGAAATACAATTTATCTTCTTTTTCAGACTTCTGAGGATTAATCTAAGCAATTCCTACCAGTGTTCACTTCTTCCTAATGCTGTCACACTGCCCTGCTTCAAGGAAATCTCAAATCTCTTTTGGAAATATATGGAAACGAAATTTGGTAGGTTAATAATTACTACAGATATCTCATCTAAAGACTGCAATCCCATTTCTTAAGAGATTCCATTTCATCTCACCCTGGGAACACGCTTTATGCTTTTCAAAAGTAAGGCCCTTCAACCCAGAAAGAAGGCCACAGAGTTAACATTAGGAACAACTGGGCCATATAAGAGGAGTGGGCAGGGACTTTGTTTTCCAAGGACCTCCAGCCCATTCCAGCATCATGCTTAGACTCAGCGTACTGTGTAAACCACAGTGAATAGATCGTTGGTAAGATGATACATTGACACACAATGTAATTTAGGTTTTGCTAACTAGTGTATTTGTAGCTTCCAAAATAATAATAAAAAACAAGTGATGCAGAACACATAACAGTGAATAGTAATGACCACCATTTTTAGTTCATAATTTAAAAAAGCCCTTCACACTTTCTCAATAAGTATAATACTGAGAAAAAGAAATGCAGACTAAGCTAGCATTGATTAAAGTCTGTTCAAACCCTAGTAATGAAAAAGAACATGCAATAATACAGACCAAATGCACCAAAAACCTACCCTAGTTGTTGCAATACATCTCACTGGCGACCTAAATTCTTCTTCCATCTTGGTCAAGGCAATGATGGTTTCTGCTATGGCATTTTTTGTCACTCGGGACCAAGCTTCTGACAGATGACCCTATTGAACAGGACAGGAAGTAATGAGAAATGTATTATGAAATTAGTAAATTCTATTCTTGCAAAAACATTTCTCACCAAAAAGAAAGATTTATTAGTATGTAGGAAGACCATGATATTTTAGAACAAAGGGTAGAGAATTGTGAAATAAAAATCCTTTAAAGCCCTGTGAAAAACTCAACTTCTAATCACTATTTTGGTGATTCAAGAGAAAGGTAAATAGAAATTTAAGTTCTCAAAACTCTTTTTTCTATAGAATTCAAGGCTATTTCCTCTTACACTGGGATAAAAACATAAGAGAAGAACTAAGGTGTCTGTGCTTGAGCAACCATTATGAAACCAAATGGAATTTATATAGCTAAACTAATTGCTTTAGATGAGTATTTCTGGATAGCAAGTGCATAAGTAGTTTCAAATTACAACTATTTTTATTTGCTAACTTTATTTTTAATGAACACCAGTGCTTAATTATATATCAGAACTTTACTAATATATAATTTAGTTTGTTTCTAAGTTATATTTTCATCAAATAAACACCCGAAGAAAGCCCATTTGCCATAAAGATTGAGAAACTGCCCATGTTGTTGAGAAAAATGATAGGACTCCACATTGCCCCTAGCATATCCTCCCAATCTTATAGCCACAAGATATCAATCTTTTAAGGGGCAGCTCAAATTCCTCCTCCTGCATGCCTTCTGTTCGCTCTAGCTTTCAGGGATTTGCTTTTGACAGTATCTTGCCCCCCTTGGCTGGACTCCTGGAAAACAATGGAAGATAAACTAACAGTCTGAAGCAACTATTAAGAGCCAGGCATCCTGAGAAGTAATTTTCTATCCTTTACACTCTCAGATCTCCCTATACAGTGGTAGAGGACATTAATATAAAAGAATAAAAGCTTTATAAACCATGAGAACGAAAGGGAATTAAGAAAAAACAAACAAACAAAAACAATAAAGAGAATCAGAAACTTTCACTTTACAGATCCTCTTTTTTTTTCTTTTCTTTTTTCCTTTTAGCTTTTGGACTCAGGCTCTTTTTTGCGTCTGAAAGAGCATATTTTATTTTATTTTTTAAGTTTTAAAGTCTTGGAAGACATATGTAACAATTATCAAGTAATTGAAAGCTTGAAAAGAACAAAGTTTACACAAAGGACTAATTTATCACTAACTGAAAAGAAAAATGGCAAAACAGACTAAAAAATACTCTTTAGGTAAAGCAAAACACCACCACTGTACTTCTCATCAATTCAGCAGAATAAGATGCAGATTACTAGTGCACCTCACTGATACAATGGTCAGGAGAATGGGAACTTACTGCTGCCATATCCTTAATAAGTTTAATAATGATCTCTGAGATCTGGGTAGGAGTTGAGCCCTTCATCCACCAATGACTTTCACCTCGTCGAATGTAACTACAAAGAAAAATCAGCAAGTATAAACCAATCATTGATAGTTGTGACAAATGAGTAAGATGAAAACTGCTATTCCAGTGTGCAACATTTTAATTTCTTAAGTTTTGATTCTATTACAGCATTTTAAAAGAAAATTAATCAAAATATTACCCATAATCTAAGTCTTCAACCCCAACAAATCAGCTATTCTGATTTGTGTTCCCTTTCAAATATTTGTTTAAACATATTTTTGGGCTCATCTTCTAAAACCCTGCTATTCAAAGTGTAGAGCACGGACCAGTTGCCTGTCCACAAACTATTGCTATCAGTCCACAAAGAGTTAAGGAGCTTGTGCTAGAATATAAATCAACACATTATATCACTAAGCACACTACCATTTAGTTCAGCTGATATTTTGTTTTCTAGCGAGACTATCTAGATAAAGGAAGTGATGCCCTGATTTACATCATGGTACAATCTTCTTATTTTTTCTTGGCTCTTTGGGGAGCATTGTTGCAGATATTTTCCTAGTAATTTGTTTAGAAACATTCAGCTGTAATTTTCTTTCTTCTTATACCCTGATGTTCTGCCAATTTTATTTTTTAACTTAATATATCCTGAGTGAGTCTGTTTTCAGGAAATTTAGTGATACTATCTTCTTCTTAAGTAATAAATGATGTTTGGGGAGAAATCAAAATAGGTTTTCACAAATGTTTGACATGTACTCCATAGAGTGCATGACCACAATTTGTTCAAACGTTCCTCACATGATGGACATTATGATGCTGCTAATTTTCTGCTGTTACACACAATTCTAGAACCTACTTGCATATATATCTTGGTGCACATGTGTCAACATTTCTGAGGGAAACAGTTCTAGAAGCAGAATTGGTGAGTCAAAGGACAGGCATATTTTAAATATAGAGAGAAATTATCAAACTAACATTCAAAAAAGGTTGTAGCATGTTAGATGAGAATTTCTATTTCCTTATAATGCTGCCAAAGTATCAAAAATATTTTGCCTTTTTTTTTTTGAAGACTATGGTAATACTTTATTCGCCATAAATACAAGCAATCTCATCTATTTTTGACATAAAAAAAGGCAGAAAGACAAAATGCAAATTCTTAGTACAAAGATTAAAACAATATAATTTCCAAGGTTTTTTTGTTTTATTGTTTGTCTGCTTTACTGTTTGTATGTTTATCTTGCAAAAGCCTACAAAAGTAGGGGAAAATATCAGCATGCTAAGTTAAATGAGAGAGAGATTAAGTAATAAATATAAAAAATGAAAGTTTAACTTACTTACTAAACTAGGACAAATATTCCTGAAGCATATCAGTTTGATTGGCTTGCAATACATTAATAAGTGGAGAACATGAATCTCTTCTAACAAATGTTTTAAACATTTTGTACACTACCAAACTATTTAGTCAGAATATGGAATTTTCAAGTTATAAAACCCTGAACAGAATAAATACAAGTTACTTTTTTTTTTTTAAGATTTATTTATTTTATTACATATCTCCCCTTCCCCCTGCCGTGGCGATGCGCCGAGAGTGGTCACTGCGCAGGCGCGGCTTTCCCCGCTTGTGGGCGGTCTCTGCGTCCGTTCACGGCCGGCGCTTGATTCAGTTCGCAGGTGGCTGGCTGCGCTCCATCTGCGGGTGACCTGCCCTGCCCATGGCGGCTCTTGCCCTGTCCGTGGCAGCTTCTTGCCCTGCCCACGGCGGCTCCGGCCCACCCATGGCGGCTTGCCATTCTCAAGGCTGTCTGCCCGCTAGGAGAGGTCCCCGGGAATCGAACCCAGGGCCTCCCATATGGTATGCCGGCGCCCTATCCACTGGGCTATCGAGCCGGCCCCCAAGTTACTTTTTAATCAAAAGTCCTAAGTGAAAAATATGTAAAAGCAAAAATACTGCCATGTTTTTCACAGCAATCTATGGATAATTCCTACAAGTCCTTAAAGTATTTTCAATAAAAGGAACCACGACCTTCTGGCAAGCTTCTTGCTTAAATGGCAAGTAAATTTTTTTTTTAAAGATTTATTTGCTTATACCCCTCCCCCCCATTATTTGTTAATGCTGCCTGCTCTCTGTCTGTCTTCTTTTTAGGAGGCACTGAGAACCGAACCTGGGACCTCCCATGTGGGAGGGAAGCACCCAATCACTTGAGCCACCTCTGTTCCCTGCTTTTTGTGTCTCTCATGTTTCCTTGCTGTGTCTCACTGTTGCATCATCTTGCTGCGTCATCTGATGTCTTTTTCTTACGTCAGCTTGTCACTGTCAGCCCATCATGTCAGCTCCCTGGCTGTCTTGCTGGTCTTTAGGAGGCACTGGAAACCGAATCCAGGACCTCCCATGTGGTAGGCAGGCACCCAGCTGCTTGAGCCACATCTGCTTCCCGGCAAGTAACTTTTGAGGCTGGACTTCTCAATCTGTAGATAGAAGCAAGCTGCATTGGCAGCATCACTCCATTTTGGAGAGCCTCTTCAGAACTGAAGAGAGTTCAGCAAGGACCTTTGTTAAGGCAATCCACCCTACATAGCTGCAAATCTGCAGGAGAGGTCCCAGGGCAGGTACAACTCTCAGTCAATAAGTAAGAAACAGAGTGAAGAGAAGGAAGCAGGTGTTTTCAGCTTAAAGATCCTGTTCCAGATAAAATGCCAAAGGGCTTTTCAAGTAGAAATGTACAATATGGCAAAAATGAGGCAACCCAATATCAATGATGTGAGAATTTAGCATGTATGTTCCACAATGGAAGACAGAATATTTTTACATGTCAGGGCAGGAAGTCCTGCTTGGGGGCAGCCTATTTAGAATTCACTTCTGAGCTGCACCCCTAGACATCTCTATTATCTGATAGACCTACCCTTCTGAGCAATCATAACTGATACTCAAAAAGATGCCTGACACCTTCCAAGCTTCTACAGGTTCTTCTGAATCAAAGAAAGGTCAAATTATGCCTAGTATTATTTTGGTGTTGGCCTATACTACATGATAACTATTAAAAATTGGTAATGCATACTTGGGCTCCATGATTGCTCCCTCTATCAATCATGTCATTTCATTAACTAGAATATCCCATGTTCCTAATAGGATTAATGGTTAGAGCTTATTATAGAACCAAAGTCAAAACCAAAGTCAAAACTGGGGCAATCAGTTCTCTTGGAAGCTAAGCATCCATTATGAAACATCCCACTGACCAACTCTTTAGTTCTCTTTGTAGGTGCAAGACCACCAGTGGTGTTTCAATGCACCCTGAATATTTCACAGAGTAAGGGCCTCATAAAGATGAGACCCTTCAATTTTGCAGGATTCAGAGTCCTTCAACTGTCACTAAGCAAGCCCTCTACTTGTTTACATGTAACTGTCCAGCTTTGGTTGGTTGTTGAGTCCCAATGGAAGATCTCCATTTCTGCCTCTGAGCCTTTCCTTTAGGGACTTGAGAAGGGTAGGTAGTGCAGTTCTTTCTGGCCATTTGCCAGGCATGGGACCCAAGGCTTCTTGGGGTAAGTTCGACTGGCAATGTTAAAGAACTCTTCTGCAGCATCAACAGCAATGAGACGATCCACCGCAAAGAGATACCTCTCTGAGACCTCCCAACTTGTTGGGAAAATACTGGTCTCTTCAGTCAGTTTTAACAGCATCTCTCAAGCTTTCCTTGTATTTTTGGAATCACTGATGGTGCTGAGTTTAGTTACTGACTACAAAGAGTCTGTCTCCTTTTGAAAACCTAAATCTTCTAGAATGCTTTTCCATCTAAAACCTAAATCTTCTAAAATGCATTTCCATCTGTTTCTCACTTCCCTTCGAATATGCTGCAGGGTATAGATATCATAGTTGAGTTTCTGCCACTCCTGAGTCTTTGGCCTGTTGATTACGCACGATTATCAGGTTGTACAGGATTCTGTCATCATCTGCCTCTGTGTGGGACACATCATGAGGCGCACTCCACAAATTCTTTTCATCATCTCTCACCAGAGTTGCTCCAAATGAGGAATACAGATTGTTATCACCGACCAGGGGCTCTTTCTCGGGCAGGGCAGACTCCTCCGGGTACTTGCACTGGCAACAGCAGCACACGGTCCTCAGCCAGTCCCTCAGCCCCATGGAGAGCGAGGTTCCCCCACCGCTGTGGGCTAACTCCGAGAAAACCGCTGCAGCGAGCATTGGTGGCTGGGGTGTGGCCACCTGGCTAGGGTTCAGGTGTGGGTACAGTCATGGCCTGGGCGTCGCGGCCAGTCCGTGTGCATCCCACTGCAGCCAGGGATGCGGGTGAGGAATGAGACACCTCCACCGCCCAGAACCCAGACAGCACATCACTTGAGTTTTGTTTTCTGCTATTGTTTTAATCTACATTTCTCTGATTACTAGTGAGGTGTCGTTTCATTTGTTTATGGACCTTTGTAATTCTTCTTGAACTGACAGTTCTAGCAGTTGTTTTTCTTTTTTTCATTATATTCATTCTTCTAATATCATAGCTATTAATTTATTGCCTGTTATATATGTCTTAAATTTTTTTCCAAATTAGTTGCTTATATTTTAAAACATTTTAATACTATCTTCTCTCAATTCATTTTTATTTTTACATAGCCAAATCCGTGAATCTTTTCCTCTATGACTGTTGGGTTTTGTGTTTTAATGTCTTTCAAAATAGAAGATAACAAAAATATTTCTTCTGTAATTTGTTCTAGTAGTGTTAAAAAAAAGATTTGATTGATCTGATCTTTATTGTTCAAATTATATATATATATATTTAATTGATCTGAGGTTGTATATGGTGTGAGGTAAGGGTCCATAATATTTTACATGGGTATCCAAATATCCCAACATCATATATTAAGACTTTTCTTTCCTCACTAATTGGAAATGACACCTTTATTACACACACAATATTCCTTTTATATATGGGTCAATTATTCATGGATTCTTTTGGTAAGCAAACATGATAGAATTTGAAATTGTCATAATTCGCCCAACTATTTTAGTACTAAAACAGAGGGCATGACCTACCTGGAATTGAAAATCATTGGAAGGGTAACTGTTGTAACTCCTTTGCCCACAGTGGCACCAGCTGTTCCTGTGATTGTGGTTCCTTTGGCTTTTAGCTGTACAGTGAGTGCTTTGGCAATGCATCCTAGAAACATATCCAAGATACCTAGCTTATTCCAATCTCCTTTCTCTGTTGAGTGTATGATATCACTGATATCTGCTGGGGGTAGGGATTTCACTCCTATGATGCTGGCCAGACGACTAGGAGTCACTTCAGGCAAAACTCGTCTTAGTAGAGAGGTCACCTGATAAGAAAAAGAAGGAAAAAATTCCATTTTAAGACTGGTGTTTAAATATATTTTTTAAAATGAGCCTAGCTGACATTCTATGACTTCAAAAGTTTTGAGAAGGACAGAAATATGATTTAAACTCTACTTTAAATTTCTGGAGTGGTAATTACCATTCCAGGGCAGCAAGAAAAAAATATGCCTTTTAATTTGGTCAGGACTAAAGGAAAATTGCATAATATATTTACTGGTAACAAGACAATCAGTAGGTAGGATACTCTCTATCATAATACCACACTGGTAAAATGGAACATATAGTGGTCTTCCATAATTGCATTACAACAAGTGAAAATAAAATACAGGTCAAAAATTAACAAGCAATTAAAAATCTTTACTTAATGGGGAGCAGATGTGGTTCAAGAGGTCGAGTGCCTGCTTCCCACATGGGAGGTCCCAGGTTTGGTTCCTGGTGCCTCCTAAAAAGAACAGGAGCAACAACAACAAAAAAAACTGAACAACAAGCAAACAAATGAAAAAACCAACTTAGGTGAGCCGATGTGGCTCAGTGGTTGAGTGCTGGCTTCCCATATACGAGGTCCCAGTTTAATCCTTGGCTCCAGTACCTCAAAAAAACAAAAAACAAAAAACAAAAAAAAAAGATCAGTCACCTGTCTCTGGACTCTAGGAGAGGCTGTGTGAAGCAGTGAAAATAGATCCTGAAGCAGAGTTAGCTGCTGAGCCAGATACTGCCGGCCCACATTAGAGCCACTCAATGCTAAAACCATAGAGAGCAGCTCAAAGCAGTAAGCATCAGAAGAGGCATCTTCATCATTTGGCTGAGAATTGGCATTTTCTTTGCTTGATATGGCATGTTCCCATTCTTCACGGACTCTGGTGGCTTCCATGCGAATTGCCTGTACGATGTGAGCACATACCTATTTATAGGTGACATAAAAGAAAATGCAAACATATATATGTAAGACCAATTTACTACTAGTAAAACACAAGAATATAAGTTAATGCTCAATTTAATATTCTTTCTCTCAGTTAATTCTCCACCATAACATTCTCTCAATTAAGGAAAAGTTAAGGGAATCATGATAAAAATCTGATTATTTAAATCACCCATAATTTAGAAACTGATTAAATACAATTTACCCTTATCCTTTGCCTGTGGTTTAGCACATTAAATAAAATAAATTAATATATTTTATAACTTTTAAGGCACATTTCCCCTCACATTTTCACATTCCTATCCATAATGGGTTTTAATTGATGGCATTCATAATTTAACTGGCAACAATTTTTCTAGTTTAGTGATACATTAAATAACAGCACATTTTTAAACTGACAGCATCTAAGATTTGATGAAATGCTCTTATAAAGATAAAACAAAAATTCACGCTGCAATTTGTTTTAAAAAAGGTTTAATGGTATTGAAAGTTAAAACAATAAACTGATTTAAAATCAGTATTTTCTTTGGTTTTGGGGGGACTTCTTTTATGTTATGTAAGCACCCTTGTATTTGGACAACCTAAAGCAACTCCCCTATTCCTTTAAATTAAAAAATATCAACACTGGTTTAGTTAATACTACAATTATTCAGCAAAAACAATTAAAAACAAAACAAAACAAAACAACAACAACAGTGGGAGAAGGAATACAGGAACTGCAAATGAATGAAATCTTATATAGCTGGTATTTGATGACAAAATAAAACAACCTACCTGAATATAAGAATAACAAAGAGCAGCAGAGAAAGAAAGTTAACACTCATAACAAAATCTTTAAACTGATGCAGGTATGCCAATATACTCATTTCTCTCTAGAAAAAAGAAGAAACATTCTGCAGGACCTATAATAAAAAAGCCTCCATAGGGATGCGTCTCAAGCGGTTGAGCGCCTGCTTCCCAAGCAGGAGGTCCTGGGTTTGGTCCCTGGTGCCTCCAAAACCAAAAAAGCAAACAAATGAAAAACCAACTCAGAGGAGCTGATGTGGCTCAGTGGTTGAGCCCTGGCATCCCACATACAGGGCCCGGGATTC
>PVKH010031888.1:0-12224 GCA_004027955.1 Chaetophractus vellerosus
GGTTAAAATGAGAAATTTTATATTGTATATATGTTACCACAATAAAAAATCTAAAAACAATCATAAATCTCAAAAAAATTAATAAGGTTATATAACCTCCTAAAGTCATATGGCTAGCTAAATCCAGGTTTCAAATCCAGGCTGTCTGTCTTGTGAACCAACACTCTTAGCCACCCACTTGACATTTGTGGACTCATAGATACCCAGTCTTACCAGAACAAGGCCCTTTACTTAGAATTCAGGACAACTTTGACAAAGCCCACTCTGAGGGTGGCTCTGGTAAACAAAACAATCCTTTCATCCTAGGGACCTTTGCTGTTCACGTAGTTTATCCATTAACAGAGGGGATTTTGCTTACTCTTCCTATGTTGCCACTGGATTTAACAATGGTCTCAGAGCAGCATATCATACTTCACAAGGGGAGTCGATTTTTCTTCCAATGTACATGTGTTAATAAGAGCCTTGAACTATAGGCTGGTATATAATGTCTTCCAGAAACAGGGGATTCCAGGGATAGACCTGTTTACTTCTTGGTCTACTATAAGTTACCCTGAGTTACATCTGAGGGATCCTTCAATGAAAGTGACCAAGCAAGAATACTCTGGCATGGAATTATCAGGGTGCCTTCAAGTTCCAGTTTTGCTCTTTAAGAGCTGTGTGAACTTTGGCAAGTTACTTAATCTCCCCATGCCTCAGTTTCCTCATCTATAAAATGGGAATAATAATAGGGTTTTATGAAGATTAAATGAATATATATATCACTTAAAATAGTGCATGACCCACAGCAAATGCTATATAAGTGTTAAATGGTTATTGTTATTCTTTCTTTCTATCTATCTATCTATCTATCTATCTATCTATCTATCTATCTATCTATCTATCTATCTTGATGATTCCACCTGGCAAAGCCTCACAGTTCTTCTGAGTACCTTAGCAAGCACCAGAAAGGCCTATTCACAGAAGTAAACGTATTAGGCAACTTAGTACAAGTCTTAAGATGTGAGTTCTATTAGGCATGGCATTTCTAATGTCTTTACGTATCTATTTTACTGGACCAATCAATCAAAATACATCCAATTGCCATTTCAACTTTTTCTTTTCCCCCATGCATGGATGCCCATGGCCCATTTTTCTTTTCTTAAAGGAGCTGCTCAAACCCTCCATGAGACATTCCCTTTCCCAAAGTTATTCATATTCTGTTAAGTCTATTCCAAAGGACCTCTTCCTAATAGCAGTTCCTTCAATTAAAAATTCAGGGATAATAAATATCTAATGTGTAGCTCTCAGAATCTCCAAAACTCCAAGGATCAAGTTATTTTAAGAGTTCTGCCCACCATAATCCTCAGGATATGTTCAATTCCGTTTAATCAAGATATAAATTTTTAGATACCCTTTAGACGATAAACATATTATGCTGGGAAGCAGATGTAGCTCAAGTGGTTGAGCACCTGCTTCCCATGTACGAGGTCCTGGGTTTGTTCTTCAGTACCTCCTAAACAAACAAACAAACGAAAAAACATATTCCCCAATAGCCCCTCTCACATTTTGGCATAAATCTTATGGATCAATTCGTCATCCATTAGCTGTATATCCTTCTCTTGTGTTGAATGTCCTCTTTTCCCCCAAAACTTCAGAACACTTAAAAAGCATCAGGCAATCACATTTAAAACACTTAACCTACATTATCACATAAAGTCATGGCCAATTCCAAGTCCAGGTTTACAGAAACCATCTCAACAAAAAATAACTTAAGTGTTTGGGCCTCACAATGTGTCTGTGAATACTTTGTTTCCCATATTCATTAGTATCAAATCAAATGAAATTTTTTGTAGGCTAATTTTACAGAAACAATTTTAAAGACATTTTCCCTCTATAAATGATGAAAAACAATCTTTTAATGAAATTCTATTATCTAAACCTAATGTTTGTTAGCTTTATGAATATTCTGTATTTTTTTTCTAGAATGGTATCCAACTTTTGAATTGCAACATTCAATATAATTTTATTTAAACTTTTACTTAGATTCAAAATAAGCAGTTGAGTGAAAACAAATGCTATTGAAAGTTTTAGATTTTGGCTCCCCCTAATTATATTCTCAGGAGAAATTAAAATATTTATGGCTACTTTAATACTTTATTTCTCTAGAAATTATATCAGAAATATAAAAAAAATTCCTAATGTATTTTTAAAGTAATGAAATTCATAATAAATTCATTTTAAAAATCTCTTAACGTCTTTAACTTTCCTTATGGAGCTAGCTCCTTGGAATGTACAACAGACATAGCCTGAACAGGTCCATCCAATTCCAGCTTGAAAACACCTATGTGGAAGCTAACAGGCTAGTGGGGAAGAAATGTTGGTGCTTTACACAATTCCTAGCTTTGGCCACCAAGTGGTGCTATTAATTCAGAGTGAACTGGCATTGGGGGAGTGGGGTTCGGTGCCTTTGGGGTGGATAAAAAGATGGAGAAGCAGTATACAACCAGTCAGTCAATATATGGGACATTCACAAGTCAGATGTTCATAACTCTGTGTTCACATATCATCTCTGGCTCAATGTCACCAGTTAAAAAAGGTGGGAAAACTCAGTTCTGTACTCTTATTTTGGTGATAAAGTTCACTACACTCCCTCAGAAAAAAATGTTTATACATACATATTTGTACTAAACTTTATCCTTTACGGCTATGTAGCTGAAAAAACAATCACAGTTTTGATTAATCTTCCCTCTCCCCTCAAAATTCCTCCAAATTTCCCCATTAAAACAAACAAAAAAACCTTTACAGAAAAAAACTATTCAGCAATAAACATTAAAAATGAATTAGTAATATTAAGCATTAAAATATATATAATTTTATTTTTTAAGAATAGTCATCAGCCCAACAGTTTTTCCTTAACTCATATTTTAAACTTTTCCTAAGGAAATAGCTCCTCTGAAGCTATGCCTTTCACATTTCAGCTTAGAAGTGACATGTGGGGACAGGGAACAGATGCAATGACTGTATATATTCAATTTTCTTATGCAAAGCATCTAGAGGCCTAGGAAAAATGTTAAAAAACCTAACTGGTAACTAAAAGACATAATTTACAATCCCCTAGAAAAACTGGCAATATCCCCACAACAGAATGAACACTAATTTGAAAGCAGAACTTTGTAAGCATGCACAACAATAAAAGGAAGTTCACAACTTTTCAAATGGATAGTTCCATCCCAAAGATGAAGGGACTTTGTAAGGGTCAGTATGCATCCAGTTGTTTCTGCACATTAACATCTGTATTTTTGAAGGAAATATTTCCACTTGGGGAAATTGAGTGTTGGAACAGAGCTTGTATAAAAGCTACATTGACTTTCACTCTGTGGACTTGGAGGGAACTCACACACACGAAGCCATCTCTGATGTCATTCTTTGTCAAATCAAATTATGAAATCTTAGTTAAGCTTCTTAGGAAGAAGTCGGAATAAAACAAAGGAGGGGAAAATACACTTGTAAAGTTGATTCCCACACAGATGTCCTAGAATAAATTTCTCAAAATATAATGCCTGAGTTCAGTTTTGTTTCTATATGTGCCCCACAAAACTCATAATTAGAATACTAATTTAATTAAACTTATGCAGATTGAGGAACCAGCAAAATTCCTAATGTTTCCTCAGAGTTATTTCTTTAACAGCAAAAATTACGGTGTCCATGCAAACATTTATCAGTTACTTTTTATATATTCTCAAGAGTTGAAAAAACAACAACTTTTCAAAGTCTTGTGCCAAATTCCCAGACTAGTTCTTCTGGCATTTCTTTGGGGTGGGGTGGGGGAAATGGGAGGGAGGACGCAAGAGAGGGAAAATTTTAAAGTAAATGCAGAAACAATAATAAATAATGAAATTACCACCGCTTATGGCAGCAGCTACTTTGGTATCCCTTATCAGGCTGTGCACTAGGTACTCATCGAAGTTCTATTTATATTTGTATCAATATATTATATTTTAAAGTCTAAATAACATTCTGAAGTAGGTATTATCAGCCTTTTTTGTTTTTTTCTTTTTAACATATGAAGAAATAGTGACTCAGGTTCAGCAACTTGTCCTAGACCACCCAGATTCCAATGGGGATCTAACTGATTTTAAAGTGTATGCTCTTAAATATCTATGCTATACTGCTTCCCTTAGCATGTATAACACTTACAAGTTTAGCATATTTTAGTCCAGTGTTTCTCAAAATGTGGTCTGTGGACCATCCTTATTAGAATTTCCCCACCCCAGATCCACTGACTCAGAATATTTTAGGTGAGATCTGGGAATCAGGATTTTTAACAAACTTCCCAGGTGTTTTTTATGCATATAAAAGTCGAGAACCACTGTCTTAGCCCTTCCACAAATAAGTCACTGAGATTAATTTTTTTTAAAAGAAAGGGGTGATATTCTATGTATAACATGTTATTTTAGCATTGGCATGACATTACGCAAATTTAATTTCACATTCAGAAGAAAAACATGTTGCTGCCAAATCAGTTGAAATGCCTGAATTCTGTTTCATAGATAGTTGCTGAGAAAAACACATTTTCCTGGAATTTCTACTTTTTTAAATGTTAAAAAAATTTACTGCAGTCTAGAATAAGGTTGTACCTCACTATAGGCAATATATTCCAAATTGAAAATTATGGCTATGTGATAATTCTTTAGTTCAAAAATTATACTTTACATTTCCAATTCAATATTTCTAGTAGTGGAAAATACTTTTGAAATATCACTGGTAGAAATTATATATATTTATTTTTCTAGATAAATGAACAAACATGAGTCAGCAGAAAAAAAGACAACTTAAGGCTATATATCATATAAAGTAGGACAAACAGTGAGTGGTAGAAAGAGAGAAACAAATGTTAGAAATGAAATCCTCAGGAGGTTCTCTGCATTTCTGAATCAGAGAGGAGGTTCCTTTCCAGAAATCCAAAATCTTCTACCTAATACCTGATGCATGAACTAGAATGGTTCAACAATGATTACACGCTGCTACTTCTAGACAGAATTTATACTTTCTCTCTTTAAATAGTCAAAATAATGTAACACATAGAAATAGAGATGAAAGATGTTTGAATTAGCTAACAAATTGTAAAGAAATTATGACAAAAATTTTAATATTCCTTATAACTACAGAAGGAAAAAAACTATAGGAAGAAAAGAATTTTCAACTTTAAGAAATTCAAAGTGTGAAAAAGTAAATAGCAAAAGCACCATAACAACCTTAAAATGTAAACTCTCCTTTTAAAAACAAACTATTTTATTTTATTTACTCTGTGGTTTCCATTCAACATTATTTTCAATAACCAAAGGCCTATTCCAGTATATATGTAATATAGAATAAATAAAATGTACAAAGGTGCAAAGAAGAACATTAATTTGTTATAAATATTTTACTTATGCCTGATGGTGATGGGCAACATTCCTAGCATATCAGTAGTTTTCATCTTTTGGTTTCTTTTATTTCAAAAGAGATCCTGGCAAATTTAAGTATTAAAGAGATTAAATAAACAATAATAGATAACAATTATTGAGGTCTTTCTATGTGTCAGACACTGTGAAAATGCTTGATTTAAAATACCTCATTTAATTCTCACAATTCTCCTAGCTACCATACCATAACAACTTTGACTCAACGTGACCAAACTTGAATTATGTTCACTAACTAGGCTTAAGTTTCTTAACTCAGTATATTGTGCCTTAGGCACGAAAAAAAAAGATTGTTGAATGAATAACAATCACAGGACATAAACATATGTAAATGAATTTTGTCTTTTATGGGAACTAAAGTTATTGGGTTCTTTCTCCCAATTTTTACTTTTGAAGCCATAGTGTCCTCTTCCTAATAAAGTGGAAATGGCGGCTCACAGCTGTGAAGCTGAGCTAGTAAACAAAGATGAGTATAGCAAACACTTCACTGCTGGTAAGGCTGAGTCCAAGTTTTCAGATGAGAGCCTACTAAGGACCAGGTATTGAAGAAAAGCCTCTCCGGTAATTATACTAGCCTCAATGGAAGACAGATAGGCTTAGGTACCTAATGGACAGGAGCACTGGAGAGAAGGTTCACATGGAGAACTCAGAGAGCTGGCCCTATGGCTCACTGTTCTTCCACCCAGCTATGATTCAGCTAATCAAGGATGTGACAGAATCAATTGTTCGACATATTCTTTTATGCTTTTTACTTTTCTGAATATTGAATATTTAATTGTATGAAATTTAGCACTAATTGATTTTATATTATTTTGCATTCTTGGAGTTAGGTAACATAAAAGAACTAAAATCTTGAGAAAGCTGAAAACACAGAGACACAAAACAGACCTACAACACCACATCTAACAAATGTATGTTAGCATCTTACTTCCATAAAGGAATGGATAGATTCTATCAACAGAGTCTATCAAAGGATAATGCTTAATGCCTCTGGAAACTGAGTTAAAATACTCCCTTTGCAGAAAATTTTCAGACATAAAATGTTACTTTTTATTGGTTTTAACCTGATGAAGATTCAATGTCCTATGAAGAGTTTCAGTACCAATTATTTTAGTAAAGAACAATAGGCTAATGCTATACTATTTCAGAACCTTAGAAATAATTTTATTTACTTTATAGCACCAAATTCCCAAACTTATTTTGTTTCTATTTATGAAAATTTCCTTTGCAGACACAATATTATAAGCATGTCTGTCTGTTTGATATTTTATATAAAGAGATCAAATATAAATGTCTTTAATAAGCTAAAAGCTTCATTTTCTATTTTAACATGATATGTCATATTATGATAGAAATTTCACTAACAGCAAATCTGCAGTTCTTAATTTTTTTCAGTTTTGAAACTAAAATGCCAAAATAGAAATCTCAGTTTAATGTATATTTGTGAATGACTTGGTCTCTTCTGATTATAACTGGTATGAAAATAGACATCCAGTCTATCAAAAAAGAACCTCTACAAAATGGTGACATTTTATTAAAGGAATACTAATTTTCACCCATACTTGTAAGAAGCACAGAAACACCACACCAAATGATAGAGAATAGATAATTAGAACAAATTATTTTTCAAAATGCTACTGTTATATTTAGAAGATAGTCTATACTTTTCCCTGACTTTATTAACTGTGTTTGTCCAAGTTATTCCTATTACTTTAGGGTTTTCCCCCTCCATTTTGTAAGAAATGCGAGTAAATTACAATATCTTAACAAGCAATACCTTAAGCCATGTGAGCAAACTACAATGTACCAAAAATATAATTTCTCAGGATAAGAGAAAAAATTTTTAAATAATATAAAGAAATATGTATTAAATGTGAGAAACATTGCCAATTTTTTTTTTCTCCACACAAAACCTGAAAAGTGTTGCTATCTCAAACTTCCTTCCCTTCCTTTCTTTCCAGGTCATTTATTAGTTGTTGCACAAAACCAGTTTAACTCTAAGTTCAGCTGTCTTTTTATATAAGAATGTACCCAGTTTTGGTTTTCATTTTTTCCTTTCTAGATAAGGGTATGATGAGAGATAGAGTTGACTACTCTCAGTCTACTAATAAGTATTTGTTAGAGAAAAGAGACAGAACTAGTGAAAGATATATTCCTTACAAATATATCATTAAACCTTATAAAATAATTATTTATCAGAGAAGGTAATTTGACAGTATTTATGTGGGCAATCTTAGCTTTATGCAGTTAGCTATATACCCCAAACCATAAAAACTCCATAACCAGCCATTTTCTAAATCACAGACTTTAATGCTGTTTAGAGATATCTGTTTTAATGTTAATGAATTTGTAAACACAAATAACTAGCATCAAGGCTATACTGAAAAGCAGAACACTTTAAGCATTTAATACAGCTAAAGGGACAGATTAGAGATCAATAACAAAAATCACCTGGTAAAAAAGGAAAAAGGTGTTGCATTAAAAGGCTTTTTCTTTACATGTGAAACAATACTGAGAAACCTGTATTTTAGCACTTGTACTCAACAGGCACTCCAAACTATGCAACGATGAGAACAGAAACCCATCCTTTCTAATAATCTTGTGACAAAAGCTAAAAGACATCATCCTATTAACTAGTGATCTCAACTGCTAATGCGGAGTACTTCCTGGTGCCTTTTATGTAGAATGCTGCTATTAAAAATCCACTAAACATTCACAGTGAACAACACAGAATCATTCATCTTTTATCAGCATCTCTTGTTAGAAGAGTATGAGTGGGGCTGAAGGTGTCATTGATATTATGGAGTGGAAATTAATCAGAAATTTTTCTCATATTTTCCTCATCTCACTAATTTACTTTTGTACAAATTTCCCCCTGTTAAAAAGTTCATACCCAACCCCCTGTTGTACTCTTTTAAGTTGAGAATATTCAACGAGTGTGTCCACTGAAAAGCACCAGGTCCTAACACAAAAAGCATTCGAAATTCTCATTTAGTTGTCTTTATTTTGCTAGCGCCATGTGGTCCTTGAAGATGTAGAAAACACGGGAAGCCGAGTAAAGATCAGAGCAAGCTCATTAGCATTCTGACAAAATTGGAGTGGTGGAGATGTATAGTTTGCCTAGTTTGTCGTTTTGAAAGCTACCGGTGGTAAGCTTTCTATTTCATTGTGCTTTTGTCTTTGGGGGGGGGGGGTGTTTCAAAGCAGCAGGGTATTTGTTAGCCCTAGGTTTTCACAATGCATTGTGGGAACCTTTCCTGCACATTCAGCCCTATATAGTATCATACTAGTTTGAGTCAAGTTTTTTTTCACCCTTTATAAAAAAGGACGTGTGTGAATCTTAGTGTATACACTCAATGAGTTAATCACAGCTTTGCCTTTCCCTTTTGCCTACATCATAAAGTCCAAAGAGAGTCAGAAATAGAACCTAAAATAGATTGTTTCAGTCTTTAAAAAATATTGCCCTTCACTTCAGAACACAACACGAAAACATTAATTTGTTTTCTGCTTTTTGTCATAAACAATTAACAACACACAGGCTGATTTAGTTGGTTAAAATTCAAAACCTTATTGCTCATTCTGTAAGACCTCAATTCTATTTCTGAAACTAGTGATGAGGGAAAAAAAAAGGCTTATGCTTTAAGAATGGTATAAATAATGAATACCTGTATACCTGTTAGAAGACTTAAATAAGTTATGACCCTAGTTATTTTTATCTGTTTTTTTTTTTTTTTTTTTTTTTTTTTTTTACATAAGACTCACTTTGAAGGGCTAAATGGGCTACATTAATGCTACTAGTCAACATGAATGTTTCCAAGATGCAATGAAATGGATAAAGGTCTTTGGGGATGAATTTATCTGCTAAATCCTTGTGGTTGCCCTCCTATCTTGGATGATGACCCAAAAGAATGTCAACAGCTCATTTTCCCAGAGATCTGGAAGGAGTCCCTATGCAAGCCATAATCTGCACATTCTCAAAGAACCATTTCAAACATTTTATTTCAAAAGCTGTTTTAAGTATTTTCCCTCTTATCTCTAATATCCTTACAGTACTTTGGACATCAGTGCCTCTGAAATATGAGCTAAACAATGTTTACAACACATGACTTCCACATGTGGCCTAAATATTTTTAGATTATTTTACATGTACATTTTAGAAATATGGTCATCTTTTTACAATATTATGACATAAGTGAAATAAATGCCTAAACTAAGCATTAGTATTTGAGTTTTTATTTTGAAAAAAAGAGTCTTTTTATTATTACTTTTATTATTTTGCTTAGAATCAAACCTAACTTATGAGAACTGTTTACAATTTTTCTTGCTTTGTAAATATTAAAGGCCCAGGGGAAGCCAAAGGGCAGTGGTGAGTAATGTTTGTGAGTAATGTAAAAGTAGTTTAACAGTAAGAGAATGGATCATTTCTATATGAAGCCCATGACATAGCACCATTTGGTTATGTCATGTTTTATTTCCTTTGTACAGTAAGAAATATCTAAAGTAGGGACTGTGTCATCACGGGGGGGGACTTTTATATATTAATTTTCATCTTATATTATAGCATGTAATAAAATGATGCAACTTTTTCTTTAGTTGTAATCTGAGCTCTAATTTTCTCACCCCTTAGAGTTTTCCTTAGGCCTTCTTCTACAATTTAAGAATCCATTCTTCTAAAAAGCAAGCTAAAACCTAACCCTGCTATTTGTAATTTTGTGGTTGTGGTGTAAGCCTATTAATATATTGTTCGAATTTGAAACTTAACTAACTTAAAAAACTTTGATAAATATTTAAATATATTCCAACATTGAGTGCTGTATTGACAGCTTTAAAGCTATTAAAAAATGGATAATGTTACTACAGCAATAATGACTGAATTAGTTCTATACTTTGCAATATGAGTATGGTTGCAAAATTATTTATTTCCTTCACTGCATTCTCCCTACCAAAGTTTCTTGAATAAAATCGCTTAGGCCAGCTATATCAAATTAGAGAGCAGTCAGGAGTGTCTAAGTCCAGCTTTAAAACAAATATCTTAACAATTACTTAGCCATATGGAAAATAGGGTATGCCTCTCCTGAAACCAGTTTTAAAATATATTTTCTATTTTGAATTTAGACTTCATTAGAAACCATTTCTGACTTGTAATAACAAGATTGCTGAAATAAACAACCATGAAAAGACATGTAAAAGCAGGACTATTTAAAGCTGCTTATTAACAATTTTCTAACTTTTGATGAATAATACATTTGCATTTATAACATTTTCAAAATCCAAAAATGCTACACACATGCTAACATAGCTTTTTTACATTATACCAAACTTGAAGCTTCTTCACAAGTGTTCACATTATACTTGTATTTAGGTTCCTATGACTTAAAGGCCAGATGCTTTCCACAAATGACCAACAATCATAGTTAGAATAAATTAATGATTGATTTTTTTTTAGCTTTGATGGAATTAAGCATACTTCTTTTCTCAATGTGCCTATGTGAATATATGCCTGTTAAACTTTTTTTTTTTTGACAAGTGAGGCCACCCGGCAGAAAACAACTGATGCAAAACCCAGAAGTAATCCCTCTGTTTAGTTCAACACTATGGTTAGCCTTAACACTGCCTCTATTATCCAGTGGATTTAGAGAAACTTTCATTTATTTGTTGGCCTCAGTGTTCAATTCTGTTGCCCTCTTTTAGGAAACCTAGGACTTATTCCTATATAAACACGTTTGCATACTGGCACAATGAAATGTTCTAGAAGTTTGATTATTCTAGCAATCTAAATAGAGGCTGTGTATATATGTAGTTTAAAAAAATAAGTGAAGAGACTCAAGATATATGTTAATAATCTTACTAAGCATTTTAAAGCATATTGCCTTGGTACAAGACTAACGTAATTATTTCCAACAATACACGGATATCTAGTTTTAAAAACCTGAAACTACTAGAATCTAAGAGACTTATTGCTTTATCATAAACTCACTGTCAATTTGCTACATTAAAATCAGTTATTTTCTCTTAAAGAAATCCTTCTTTCTCTATACATACATATATTTAATTAACAGATAATATTTTACACTCTATCATTTAGAGGCTAAACTATAAAAGGTTTATTTTACATGAGATTAGACAGAATATGAATTTTTAGTTTACTTAGGAGATTCAAATTAGGTATTCATTTAGCTGTGTATACACTATAGTAAACAATCCAATATAATTTCTAAAATATATTTTAAAAATCTAGATTTTTATCTTAAAAATCTTAGGTATTGTATGGAAGGAAAACACGCTGAACTAGGAGTCAGAAAATCCCTGCCTTAATTACAGCTCTGTGCCAACCTCTTATCTGGGCCCCAGTGCTTTCATCAGTAAAATAAAAGGTCTATACTAGATGATCTCCAAGACTCTTCATATTTGCAAACATTTATAACTATGTGGCACTAATATATACAAAACAAAGTACTATAGTGTTAGAAGTTATTAGTAATTTGTGTTCAAAAGTTGATTCTTAGTCTTCCTTACACCACGATTGTTTTTTAAAGTGAATATTACAAATTGCACTATGTATGTATATATTGCTTAAGACCAACATTCAGTAATAGAACTTCATAAATTATAACTTGCAATAAATGGATCATTTAAGGCTTAATAAGGAAATCTTAAAATTATTTGGAATACTCTTTCTTGGCTATTTTCTCCAGGTTAGGCAGTCAGCACTGATACCCAGCAAAATACATAATCCAGAATGACATGTTATTTATACCTTAACTTTAAAGAAGGTGGAATCAG
>PVKH010031890.1:0-12258 GCA_004027955.1 Chaetophractus vellerosus
GGACACACATTTTCTGTGGGCTGAGCCCTCCAGTTCTCCACAGTCCCCACCATTCCCTATTGTCTTACACTAGTCCTGCCTCGCTTGCTTCCCTCCCCTGCCTGTCTCCTGTGGGAATTTGGGTTTATGTCTTCTGCCAAACTCTTCAGCCTCTCTCCATTGGCTGGGATCCAACCACACACAGACACACCCCCAAACTCTTGAAAGAGTGGTTTGGCTCAGTACCAAGTGCTCTCAGTGCTGAGGCTGGAACTTTTGCATCCCCACGCCAGCCACCCCCCTTGATTCCAGTCTCTCCCACCATCGCTTCCACCCCTAGGAATCAGGTTTCCACAAGGTCCTGGTATGATTCCTCTCCCCACTACTGCATGCAGTTGAGGTTCCATTATACTTTGTACTAAGCAAGCTGGATTCCCAAGTTTCTTTCTACTCCCATCCCTGATTCGAGAGATTGTGGAATAACAACAAAATAATAACCAACTGTCGTGACCTTTACTACCACCGTGAATTGAGCATAGACTGTCTGCCCAGCGCTGTGCTAAGCATTCTATATTGTGCCATTTAATACTCATAATAGTCCAGCGAGGAAGGAGATTTCCCCAGCATTCCAAATTGAGCTTTAGAGAAGTAACTAGTCCAAGGTCACAAGGCAAGTAAGTGGGAGAGGCAGGCTTGGAATCCAACTTTGTCAGCTCCAGAGATGCTGCTGACTGAGTGGGAACACCTGAGTGGCACCTGCCTGCCTCCCTGCACCTCAGCCTTCCTGGAGGGTCTCCCACCTGAAGGGGGTAACAGAAGATGACAACCTTCATCCCACACAAATGCATATGAGTCAGAGGAGCCACACCCAGGACAAGGCCCAGTGAACCCCCGCTTGGAGTCCTCCCCCCAAAACCAGTCTTCATCATGAACCTCCAATCCCCAGAGTCCAAACAACAAGGCAGATCCCAGCTTAGCAACTTCAGTTCATCACTTTTCTGCGAACACAAGTAGCTAAGGAGGAAGGAAGCACAGATCAGAGACAGAAAAAAAAAACAAAATTTAAACTTCTAAATCAAGACCTAAAATAGCCTCTCGCAGTTTAAATGGGCTGGATGGCTTTTGTTCACAGGTGTCTTAAAATCTGGCCAAGCCCCGGAAGAGCTGCATGAAGGAGGAAGCTGAATCGAGGCACAAAGACAAAAATCTCACACCCCAAAAAGGCCGGTCTGAGCAAGAAGTCAAAGCAGAGAGCAAGTTCAGACTGTGCTATCACTGGACGTTTACAGGTGACAGAAGCCCAGAAAGGTGCATTCCTCCATTCCCCCAGGCAGTGGGAGAGCAAGGTTAAACTGAAGACCTGGCTGGAAGTACTCCCAGAACAGAGAGAAGCATTAGAAGAACAGGTTCTGGAGTTAGCTGTGTGACCTCAGGCAAGTGACTTAACTTCTCTGAGTCTCTGGTTCCTCATCCCTAAAACAAATAAGTATAATGATAGTACCCACTTCACAGATTGGTCATGAGATAAAACTCAGCGCAGTGCCCTGCACGAAGGAAGTATGAACTGTTGATGTGATTATTCCAAGGAGAAAAATAATAATGGTAACACTTCCCAGACTTCAAGCATGAGCCTTTATGAGTTTTGCCATGTCTCCATATCACCTATATATTATTTGCTTGTCACTTTTCTTTAACTCAGAGTGCCACTGTTTACCTCAGTAAACCTATTTTAAACTGAAACTCAGTAAGGGACTCATGGGATCGATGTGTAAATTGTGCTTTGTCCAATGCACCTTATAATGAAATAGGGAATGCTTAAAATGAAATTTAAAATGTTCATCCCAAAAGAGACTAATGGGGAAACAGACATATATATATTTCTGGGGGGTGGACCAATTGGCACTACCCTGTGGGGGCAATTCGGCACTCTCAAAATTACAAATGCTTTTACCCTTTGTCTCAGTCTTCCCACTTCTGGGAATCTGTCCTAGGAATAAAAAAATAACATATGTACACGGTTATTCATTGCAGCATTGTTCACAATAGCAAAGGATTTTAAACGACCCAAGAGTCGTTGGTAGGGAACTGTTTAAATAAATTATAGCGCAGCCGAACAATGGGATGCTACTCAGGTATAAAAAGAATGAGAGTGTTCTGGGAACAAATATGGAAAATTTTCCAGGATATATTTTTAAGTGAAACAAAACCACAACAGCAAAAAAAACTAAGATGCAGAAGGGTGTCTGAAGCATGCTACCTTTTGTGTGAGAAAGCGAGGTAGGATAAGACAGTATATTCTTAATTGCTAATATCTTCATAAAGAAACATTGGAAGGACCCACACACAAATGAATAAAAGTGATGATCTACGGAGGCAGGAGAGAACAGCGTGGACACAGAGACTCTCAACATACACCTTTTTATACGTTTCATGTAAAGTAAAATAGTTTAGGGTTTCTCTGAAAACCATCTCCCAACCCCCCGCCTCCCCCCCCCACTGGGTCATACGACAAGACCCCAATGCCCAGAGCTAAAACAAAAAGGCCAAGGATCCCCAAGAGACAAAGAAGCAGGGAACCCTTAATTGAGACTGTGTGGAAGGAGATTTTGTGCACATGAAATGCGTACAATGTTGGAAGCTGTAATTACACACGCACGCCACAGTTGAAAGGGGGACACTATAATTTGGTGAGATCTTTCATTTTGTTCCTGGAGAAGCGAGTGAATAGAACTGATAATGCCGGGTAAATGCTCAGCCGCTCAGTGACAAACAGCCTGCTCCTCGCCGCACCCCTCTGGCACATAAGTAATTGTTCAATTTGGAGGACAAGCTACTGTGGTGTAAACTTTGGTAGACTTTTACATATGATTTCCTTGGGTAAGACTTTGTACTGGAGTCACTGTCGATGTAGGGGTTCGTTAGTAGGCCACATTCAAACTTAACACCTGGCTCAGGTGTCAAATTTTCACTCTTGGACAAGTGATTTAACACTTTTAAGTTTTGGTTTCCGGGGCTGGCTCGATAGCCCAGTGGATAGGGCGCCGGCATACCACATGGGAGGCCCCGGGTTCGGTTCCCGGGGACCTCTCCTAGCGGACAGACCGCCTTGAGAATGGCAAGCCGCCATGGGCGGGCCAGAACCGCCGTGGGCAGGGCAAAAAGCTGCCACAGACAGGGCAAAAGCCGCCACGGGCAGGGCAGGTAGCCCGCGAATGGAGCGCAGCCAGCCACCTGCGAACTGAAGCGGAGCCGGCCATGAATGGAAGCAGAAGCCGCCCACAAGCGGGGAAAGCCGCGCCTGCGCAGTGACCAGTCTCGGCACGTCGCTGCAGTGGGGGGGGAAGGGGAGATATGTAATAAAATAAATAAATCTTTTAAAAAAAAAAAAAAAAAGTTTTGGTTTCCTCACCTGAAAATTGAATAATAATACCGATTTCTTAGGTTGATGAGAGAGTTAAATTAGAAACTACCTAACAGTCCCTGGTATTCAATAAACATTTCATAAAAATTCATTGTTGTTAACTTTCTGTATAAGCCCTTTGCTCATTTTAAAATCCAAGTTCATTTCTTTAACAAATTTTCTTATATATTAAAGACATTAACCATTCATTTGTCTAAATCTGGTAACATCTAAAAACATCTGGTAGATGTTTTCCCATTTTCACCCGTCTTTTAATTTTGCCTTTCTTTTTTCAACCTATCACTAAAGTGTGTATGCATGTGTGTTTAAATAAAGACCAAGTTTTTCCTCTTTCCTTTATGGTCTCTGCCTCTGTCATATTTATGAAGTCCTTCCCAATATTTTCTTTGAGTATTTTTACGGTTCCCTTTTTACATTGAAATCCCTTTCACTGGAATTTATTTTAGAGTGAGCTCTAAGGAAAGACCTTTTTTTGTTTGTTTGTTTGTTTCCCTAATATTTAGCCAGTTGTATCATCAAATGTTTGGAATGTATCTTTTCCCTGCTGATTTGAAATGCCTTTTTAAAAAATCATACACCAACTTCTTATATGTCCTTAGTTCATCTTTAAGATTTTTCTCTTGTGCTCCACTTATCTGTCTCTCTATTCCTGCCTCGGTATTGCCACCATATTTCTTTAGTGATCATAGGTTTATAACATATTAGAATCTAGAAACATACATATTATACCTACCATGCCCCTCCTCCTGAATTACTGCCCTCTTTCACAAATTTCTTCCAGATGCTATTGAAAATGCCAGTCTTTGCCTGCCCTGTTCATTGCTCCTCCTAGAAAATATTCCTCCCTATAGCACCAGCTCAGTGGAAGTAGAACATCTAACCTTAGGCCTTTACCCCATGCTGAATGGACAAAGGGAAAAACAATCTGGAGTCAGAGACCTGTGATTTATGGCCCATCTCAAAAGGAAAAACTGGGCTAATTAGAATTTAGAATTAGGAACTAACTGTGTAGTGCTGGAGGGTGGAGGTATATGTGATGGGTTAGGGCTGGCAGTCTTGGGGGAGAGAGAGAGAGATGAAGGAGCCAGGGCTAACTGACAAATGTAATTCAAGCCTTCCTTTATGTCCTTCCAGAAAAGTTGCTTTAAAACTCTTCTTTGTTGGGGCCTACTATTTATTCCTAGGTAATTTGTCCTCTTTATTGCTATCTTTAATAGGAAACTTCCATTTTATTTTTAACTGGTCATTGCTAAAATAAATATTCTTATTTGTATATTTATTTTGTAACCAGACATTAGTTAAAATATTTGGGGATGGGTGTTTGATTGTTTTCCCAGGTTTTCCTGGTAAACAACCATGCAACTTGCCATGAATACTAACATAGTCTGTCCCTTTCCAGGATTTACCTCTCTCCTTTCAATGAGTAATCTAAACGCACAGGCTATACCAGTGGTTTTCAACCTGGTTATGTCATCTCCACGGCCTGCGTGGAATTCTCTTCCAGAGAGGTATTTCCAACCCCACCACCACCCAGGCCTTCTGGATAGAATCACGTCAGGGCTGAGCCACAATTTTGAAGGGGGCATTGCATCCCTCAGATTTATGGAGCACCCTGGTGAAGAGTGTGCACCAACTGACCATGTCAGGCCAGCCCTCCTGGAATTAGCCACTGGCTGGGGCTGAGTTCTGGCCACGTCCTTTGGGTGGGACACAGGCTTTCCAACTCACCACACTCTCTGCCCAGCCCACCGGGTACTGCCTGGCCCGTGCAGGCATCTGAGTTTGCAAAGGCTGCCCAGTGTAGTCGAGAACACCCTTATGAAGCAGCAGCTGTGTTCATTCATTCACTGAGCCTCAGAGAGAAGCAGCCCCACCCTCAGTTCCAAGTGGGAGTCCCCATTGTCCACAGCAAACGGGAGGTGCTTCCTTCTTCTGGACACACAGTGCCCATGCAAGCCAGCCCCGACCTTAGGCAAAGCATCAAGCATTCCACCTGCAGATTCAGCTCTTGGCCAGGTGTGAGAAGCCGCAGGCAGACGCGCCGGAGGGACCTAGTCCTTGTCAGGTGACCCTCAACCCAGTAAGATTCAGTACACGGTGAAGAGGTGGTTTAGTGGGGGATGTAAACATCCTAGATTCAAAAGCCAGCTCCATCACTCACTCACCTCCCTGCGTTTCCGTTTTCTCATTTAACTATGGAGAACAATAATATTTGTTTCGTGGGATTGTTAGAGGGATTGAATTAGTTAAACTGTTTTAAATGGTTGCCTGGCTCGACTCAGGCACTCAATAACTACCAGCGATTATCACTGACTATTAATCATTGCTGCCCATTGTGTCTACTGAGTTGCAACTTGTCCCAATACACTCCAGAAACATCCCCACTTCTTGGACTTCAGTCTTGATTTCCTGTGCCAACTCCCTCCACTAAAGCGACAGCCATTCATTCATTCATCCATTTATTCACCAGATATTTTTTGAGCACCTTGCGTGTGTCAGGTGCTGGGTGAGCAAAATCAGACACAGGTTCCACTGTCACGGACCCTCGGGTATAGGCCGAGATTCTCTCAGCCTAGATGGGGAGACAGAAGAAAACACAAATAAATGCACACTTCCAACTGGAGTGAAGAAGCCCACGGTGCTTAGAGAGCTTATAAAATAATGGAGTCAAGCTGATCAAAGAAGTCGGGGGCAGGGGGGTTCCCTGAGGAAGTGACGCTTGAGCTGAGATCTGAAGCGGGGCAACACCCACCCGGCTGAGGGGAAGGGCAGTATTTATTCTGCTGCCTGAGATCCTGCTTCAACTCAGGTAGCCCACCCTCAATGCCACCTGCCTAGCTTCCGACTCTGCCTCAGCCCCTGTGCCCTGTCACCAGCTCGGGCCCCTCGCCCCTAATCCCAGCCCCTACAAGAGGGAGTTTAGCATAGAGATAATGAGTCCAATTCTATAGCTAGACAGCCCTGATTCAATCTCAGCTCTGTGAATTCCCAGCTGTGTACCTTCAGCAAGGTACATCACCTCTATGAGCCTTGGTTTTTCTCACCCATACAAAGGAGATAACAGCTGGTTATGAGGGAGACAGGAGAGCACAGCAGCAAACCCTGCACAGTCAGACCACCTGGATTTGAATCTCAACTCACTGACTTCCTAGCTGTGTGGCTTTGGGCAGGTTACTTAACCTCTCTGTGCTTTGGTTTCCTCATCTTCCAAATGGAAAGAAGAGTAGCAGCACTAAATCCTCACAGGTTGCAGTGGCCTCAGCACAGTGCCTGACACGTGATATGCACACTACAGGCACTTGTTGAATAAACTGAATAGATAGATGTGCCTGCTCTCTACATATGTGAGGGTTAATGCAGCCTGGTTAGAATGTGCTTAGCACAGCGAGTGGCACCCAGTGTGCCCTTGATAAATGTTCGCTTAAAAAAAGAACAACATCTGAGATCTTGGGCAGGTCATTTCCACGCTGGGTCTCAGTTCCCCCTTCAGAAAACAAAGTGTATTCCCCACGGGCCTGGGGTCCGGACAACCTGGGGGCTCGAGGAGTCCACAGAGCTCGCCCAGCGCCTTCCTGGGGAGGCCGCCCGGCTGCGCTCAGAGCTCAGAGCGTACAGTGGTCGTTTCAGGCAACAGTCACACTGCAGCAGATCACACCCTCGGTTATAAATAAATCCTCCATCACCCACAAAACGCACACGCCCATCCTCTCCCCTCCCCACCCTCCTCGCCAGCGTCACCAGGAGCCAGCGGGAGAGACGTGGTCTAGGCACTTCGCGCTCCCTGCTGAGGGGGTACCCCAAAGGCAACACCCCGGCACAAGGTTATTCAACGCGCAGGAGTGGTGTCGGCTTGGATCCCGGGCGCACCGCGCCATGCACAGCTTCCTGACAGCTCCTCTGCCCCAGAAGCAACGTGCGCACCAGCGTCTGCGTCTCCGAGGAGAAAGGGCCTTTATGCATAAGGACATGCCCAGGTCGTGAACTGGAGAAGATCCCCCTTGTTCCCACAGTGGAGCCTGAAGCAAAGGCCCCCAGCCCACCATCGGCACTGGGGATTCCGGGCGCAGCAAGCCCAGGAGGTTCTAATCACACCCCAGGAGCAAAGATCCTAAACCATGAGGTCCTCATAGGCAAGGGCCCTAACCGCGGAAGACAAGTTCTGCTGACTCTACTATTGATGCTTTTTCTTTTTCAAGATTTATTTTTTATTAATTTATTTACACCCCCCCCCTTGCTGCTTGTGCTCGTTGTGTCCATCTGCTTTGCGTTTTTCTGCGTCTGCTTGTCTCCCTTTGTTGCATCATCTTGCTGCGCCAGCTCACTGCACGGTGCAGGCTGTCAGCTGGCTTGCCTTCACCAGGAGGCTCCGGGAATCGAACCTGGGGCCTCCCATATGGTAAATGGGAGCCCAACCAATTGAGCTACAGCCGCTTCCCTGAGCTATTTTTACAAGGCCTGGCCCCCTCCCTCAGCCTTTACCAGGAACATCCCCGAGATGCCACTCTGTTCCACTCTGTTCCACTGAACAGCCTGTGTGCAGGCATGGCCTAGGTGTGGCGTCCACAAACAGAGCAACACCGACCCTGCCCCCTTTGGGGGACTCCTAAATTCCAATGGGGAATAATTATTATTATAGCCACAACTAAACATATAAGCTTTCCCCACGTGTCAGGCACTGTTTTAAAAGTTCTACATACAATGAATTTATTTGTTCCCTTCAATCACCATGAAGAATAGGTTTATTATTATCACCATTTTATGGAGGAGGGAATGGAGGCACAGAGAAGTTAAGTAACTTGCCCAAAGTCACACAGCTAGTGATTTGCATGCAAAATCCGAGGTCCTGCAACACTATAAATAAATTCAAAGTCACCTCTGTGATGTGTGACAGCAAGGAAAAGAACATGGAGCTATAGGAGTGAAAAACAGGGGGATTTGACCTGGTCGGGGATATCAGGGAGGGCTTCCCTGAGGAGGTGATGCTGGATGATGAATGGTCAACCAGGTTGGTAACCATGAATGCACATTAAAATCAATTGAGGGCTTTTATTCACTCAGAGAGTCTGGTTTAACGGGCCTGGGAGGAGCCCAGGCATCGGTAGATCATAAAGCCCTCCAGGGGATTCTACCATGCAGCCAGGGTGGAGACTCACTAAAAATGGGACGAAGGGAGAGAGGAGTATTCCAGGCAGAGGGAACAGCATGTGCAAATGCCTGACAGTGGGAGGGCCTATGAGGAGGACAAGAGTTTGAAAGAAGCTCAGAGGATAGGAAGGGTGGGTGTGGTGAAGAGGAGGCTGGAGAGACTGGTGGGGCCAGAGCACACAGGACCTCAAGGATAGGGTGACGGTACTACGTATCTTCCAACATGGGACTCTGATGAGAATGACAGGGGCACACACTATTTGGGATACAAATGCAACAGAGTTCACCCCAACTGTCCCGGGGCAGATGGGGAGGTGTGACCACCTTGCTTATAAGCCACAGCAAAGATTACTGGCTGGATCTCAAGAACCCTGGGGAGCCACGGACATGTTTTCAGCAAGGAAGATGGCAGAAATGGCCTTTGGTTTTTAGCAAGATGACTCTACAGCAATGTGGAGATGAGGTAGAGAGGAAGCCGGGCTACAGGACAGGAGGCTGCCAGTGCAGGGGAGGGCAGTGGGCCCAGATGAGGTCTTCCCAGTAGGGGTGGGGAGAGTGGGCAGCAGCCTATCGCGTGGTTAAGAACAAACTGTAATTTACATTGTAGCTTACTCTCTCCTGCACAATTTTGTAAGTTATGACCAGATATATAATGGCTTGTATCTGTCATTGCAATGTCATTCAGGACAATTCCCAAGTCCCGTTTTTCCCTCTGCCTCCCCTTAGAACCTCCAGTGGCCACTGCCTCCACATCAATGATAAAAGTTCAAATGCGGACTCAGCTTCTTATTAGTCATGTGGCCTGGAAAGTCAGATAACTTCTCTGGCCTCAGTTTCCTCCTCTATAAAAGTCATAAAAAGAGTATTTCTTCATAAGGTGAGGATTAAATGAGTTAATATATGTAAATCACTTCATATAATAGGTCCTACATAAATATTAGCTACAATTATTATTTAGGAGGTACAGCAATAAGATTTGGCAATGGAGAGAATATGGGGGGGAGTTTGGGAGCACAGAGGAAGAGGCCCCAAGAATTGACCACTGCTCAGTGGGATTTGGGAGAGTCACAGTTAAGGGGCAAAAAGCGTCAACGACAAAAAGTTGCATAAGGAAGAACTGGGATGCAGCATTAAGGAGTAAAGCCAAGACCTGCACGAAAGCAGGTCCAAGCTTCTGGGTCAAGCAAACACTTATATGATATGCGAGGCACTGTTTTAAACCCTCTGTGTACATTAACTTATTTAATACAATATTCCTGAGGTAGGTATATTATCATTCCATCTTGAAAATGAAGAAACAAAGGCACAGAAAGGTTCAGTGTCTTACCCAAATTTGCACAGCTAGTGGGTTATAGAGCTGAGATGTGAACCCAGGCAGAGTCTGTGCTCTAAAACACCTTGCAAGAACACAAACCTGCATCTGCACATTTCACTCTGCCCTCACCCCCAAACCACCCCTAAAACTACCAGAAGGGAGTTTTTTAAAAATAGGAGAAAATCTATTTCAGCACAGAAATCAGGGAAAGGTGCCAAGTACATGCCAGAAACTCTTCCCTTTTTTTTTAACAATATAGGAAAAGGGAGATTTGGATGGAGGGAAGGGCAGCCTGGCCTGTTTCTCTTCACCCCATCCCCAATTGAAAAGAAAAATAATGGCAGGGGGAGAGTGACAAGGTCTGAAGGGATGAGGAAAAATTGAACAAAGATAGGAAGCGAAGGTGAGCGCCAGTGGGTCCCTGCACAGTGCCTGGCAGTAGCAGGCACTTGATAAATTTGTGGCTGATGCGTGATCTTTCCCAAAGCCTTCAGGAGAAGCAAGCTCGCTTGCAGATCCCACTGGACACAAAGAGACTGCTAGACACAACAGCAGGAGGCGCTGTCGCTGCTGGTTCTAACCAGGTGTGCCCGGCTTAGAGAAATGGGTGGGCGCCAGCTAGTGAAGCACTCAACACCACTCCCAGGGAGAGGACACTTCTCCCTGCCTTGGACCGTTGCTCCCTCCCTACTCCCTGAAAGCTAATTTGACAAAATCTACATTTTCCGTGTTCACCTTGCCTTGGTTTCCTCTGGCTCCTATAACCAAGTATCACAAAGTAGGTGGCTTAAAGCAACAGAAATGTATTGTCTCATAGTTATGGGGGGCAGAACTCTGAAGTCAAGGGGCTGGCAGGGCCACGCTGCCTCTGAAATCTGTAAGGTTCTGGCAGTGGCCTGGCAGCAATCCGTGGCATTCTTTGGCTTGTGGCATAGCTCAATCTCTGCGTCTAGCACCTGGCTGTCTTCTCTGTCTGTCTGGCCCACCCTACTCCAGTTTGGCCTCATCTTAACTAATCACATCTTCAAAGACCCTAATTCCAAATTGAGTCACATTCACAGAACCAGGAGTAAGGATATCTTTTGGGGGGAGCACAAGTCCATCCATAACACCCCTCACATGGGAAGACCTCCTACCCATAGACCCCACCTGCAAAATGCACAGGCTACAAACTGGTGGTCCAAAGAACGAATCCACAGTTGCAATGCTTGAATGATTTGCCAACACCTACGTTTTGAAGAGTTCATGCTTCTCCTGAAAAACTGGAAAACCTGGACCCTGGTCCTTAAAGAGAAGTAATTTTTTAAAAGTGGGGCTGAGTAGTGGCTGCCCCTTTTGGGGGCACACTCCAGTGGACAGACACTTGACTCACTTACATCACTTGCCTGGCCTCTGCTGGCCTTGAAATTGGTCAGCCCATGAATGGAATGCTATCAGCATCCTTTAGATGCCATACAATGCCATGGAACCACAAACACAGCACTGAGAAATGAAGGCAAACACGGGAGAGGACCTACTGTGTGGCTGCATTTGCACAGAGTTCAAAAACAGGCAAATGACTGCTAGTCTGGGTAGCGGACTCTCCTCGCAGAGGGGGCGGGGCGTGTTGGGACTGAGAAAGGGCACAAAAGGGACTCTGGGGTTCTGGCTACATAGAGATGTTCGCTGTGTGAAAATTCACCAGACTGGACATTTCTAATGTAGAACGAACAGATTTTAAAAATCATGAGACCAGCACAGACTAAAAACTTTTAAATCCGAATTTGAAATTCCTAGATAAGAAAATCTGATGGGTCAGCTTAGGACAGATGTCCACACTCATCCTGAACTAAATAGGGCTGAAGCCATGGGATCACAGGGCTTCTGAGGGTGGATGTGTGGGAAGTCAGTTCTCAGAGAAAAGGAGCTCCTGTCTCAGTTAGGTTTGCCTAAGTGGGTGCAGTTAAGGTTAGGAGACAGTTGAGTATACAGACAAAGGGACTGATGGCCTAGATTCGAAGCCTGGACTCTGCCACTGTGTGAAACCCTCTACAAGTTTCACATGACCTTAGACAAGTTTGCTCATCTGTAAAGTGGGGATGAAAACACTGGGACCTACTTCATAGAATGTAAAGAGTTATTATATGTGAAGTGCTTAGAACAGAATATTTATAAATGCCAGCTCATAGATAATGTTATTTAAAAGAGAAAAGAAAAAAAAGATTTGGAAATTCTAGAATCCGAGAACACTGGCAGTGGGGGGAGCCGTCGGGGAATACAGAAAGTCAGGGACAGAAAGAAGACTAGGAAGGGAGTCTCCTGACTCCAAGACCAGAACCTTTCACGTCCCTCCAGGATGCCTCTTTCCAGGCCCATCGACCTGTTGATTTCTGTATTTCCCCCAAGTCAGCAGGCTCCA
>PVKH010031891.1:0-12230 GCA_004027955.1 Chaetophractus vellerosus
CACGGGGCGAGCAGGAGACGCTGACTTCAGGGTGTCCACAGGCTGTCTGCACCGGCTCGGTTGTTTCCTCTCGCTGCCTCTGAACTCCCCGACCTCCGGAGCAGGCAGCTTTCTAGGCTCCCGCGTGGATGCTAATTATAGCCAGTCCCTGTCACTCGCACTTCCTTTCCCACGGCGGGCAGCAGAGCCCGGCTGGTTCGCACCTACGCTGTTGCAGTGGTTTCCTGTGACTGGCGCTTTGCCCCGGGGCGCCTCTCGTCCTTGCCTGTTAGCTAAGGGCAAAGCCGCCCACGGCGCAATGCGAGAGCCAGGTGCCCCTGGGCTGCGCTGGCAGCTCCTCCCCTCTTTCTCTCTGCCTCTGCTGGCCTCCAGCCTCCCTTTCTTTTCTCCCTTTCTCTCCTCCTTTCTGCTTTCTTCCCCTCCCCCACACACTCTCTCTTTCTTCCTCTTCCTTTCCAGCTCTTCTCAGAGTTTTTCCATCTCCCCTTACCATGCCTCAGGCCTGGAGGCATCAGATTGCCTGGTAATATTTTGACTTAGAAGGTGGCTGACCTCTACTTGCAGGATCACATTTTTTATTTAAAGGTGATTCCCCTAATGTGTGTCAGGCACTGTGTACTTCCATACAGTGTGTGTGTGTGCTCTTCCCAGACTTCTGCCAGAAAGTTATGGTCCATAGATTCCACTTTCCTCAAGTCATTTTTATTCTCATGTCCAGAATCTCTCAAGACAGATATTACTTGTGTTCTCAATCTTTCCCGAATAGCCTCTCAAAACACAATACCACCCCGTGCACCGGGTCCCTTCTCAAGGACTTGGTTCCATCTCAGACTTATTTATGCCGTTGTACCTCAAGAGGTAGCTGGAGCTTGGCCATCTGTGCTCCTAGAGGGATGACACCATATGTGGGGGAGGGGGGTTTCTTTGTGTGTGTTTGTGTGTGTCTGGTGTGTGTTTAAATTCATCAGACTGAGAGGAGGGACAGACGTGCATCTCATATACTGCTGCTGGGAGTGGACGTTGATACAACCTCTAAGGAACGGAATTTACCAAAATTGCAAATGCACCCTTTGATCCAGCAATTTCATTTTAGGAATCAATCCTACAGATATTTTCATACATGTATGAAATGATGTGTGTGCAAAGTTATTCGTTGCGATAGTGTTTGTAAAAGCAAAAAAAGGGGGGTGGGGGGAATACTTTAAACAGCTTTCCTTACTGAATTGGACTTTGGTTTAGACTCCATGAGCACAGGCATTGCCAACCAAAGTCCAAACTCCTTAGGTCAGTATCAGAGCTTCTCACAGTATAGGATCAGCCCAGCTTCCCAGTGTCATGCCCCAATTCTCTTCCCATGATGCCATCATCCATCTCAACTTTGAGCTCCTGGAAAACAAAGACTCAGCTCTGGCACTGCCATATGCACCTTGGTGACACAGGAGCTAGCCCAGAGCTGGCCATGTGGTTTAACTCAGTAAATATCTGGGGCTGAATGAACACCTGAACGAACAACCCTAATTCCCTAAAGGTACCATCAAGGCCTTTCTCCATGCTCTTCCCTTGGTCTGGAATATTCTTCTCCCTTTTCTACCTGGTGAAATCTTACTCATTCCTTAAGACCCAGTTTAGTGAACCCTTCCCCAAGCCACCAGCCAGAACACCTTTCTCTCCCCTGCCTATCCCCAGAGCCCTGTGCCCCATCTCCATTACAGTGTTACTGCCCTTCTACTCTCATCAGTTCATATATCTGGCTACCCCTATCAGATTATAAAAACCTTGAGAGCAGAGAATATTTCATATTTGTACCCTCCAAAGCCTGATATAGTTCCTGAGACATACTAGGTATTCAATAAACATTTGTTGTTGAAGAAATTGTGGAGGAAGAAATTTGGAGAATCTTCATTTTATCTTTTACTGGCCCAGATATATAAACCAGCATTTTAACTAAATTAATTGCTACCTTGTAAATCCAGAGATCCTGGCCCTTAGGACTAATGTAGGAGCAAAAATATTTTCATGGGGAGGAGGATGCGTGGAGTCACGTAATCATTCAAACACTCTTATTCTTTGAGATGGGCCAGAATTCAAAGAGATTTTCTTATCAGCAGAGCTTTCCCACAGTTCTATATTGAGACATGGCTTTTGAACTTCATAGCCCCCACAAGATAACTGAATAAGTGAAGAAATTCAGGCAAGAAATTCAGCCACATTTGGGGGAACGCCTGAAGTTGGGGAAGCTGCCCCCCGTTGCTCCAACAGTTGAACAACAAGCTATTTCTCCCCTCTCCTAGATGGCTGGGGAAAGTCCTCAAAGACTCAGTGAGACAAACACTGACCACAAGAAGCCCCAAGCCGGTGCAACACGCTGTCGGTGCAGCAACTTTCAGCAGCTCTCGGCAGCCTGGCCAGGTGAATGCCAGCAGCCTGCACTCTTGAGGGCTAGACCTGCCTGACTGGCTAGTGGCAGCAATTTAGTTGATTTATTTCTGAAGAGCCCATATGAATGTACTCCCTAAATCACTGCTAGCTACTCCAAGGTTGCATTTTTAGTGTTATCACTGCTCACTCAGCCAGATAGACAGAGAGACTTCCCCATAATTCACAAAGCTCTCCCAACCCCCAGAGATTCATCACGTTTTGATTCACAGCACTTCCACTCCAGGAGAGAACAAAGGTGCAATTCCAAGGGGTTTGCTGTTCATCCATTCATTCTCTCAATCATTTGTTCACCCTCCGTTTATGGAGAATCTGCCAGGTACCAGGCACCATGTGACATTATGAGACAAAAATGAAGAAGGCAAGATTGTTGCCCTTCAACCCTCATACAGTCCATTCGGGAGGGTAAAAACAGGTACACAGTTAATCCAGATTCAGGGCAGTACTGTACACTACAAATGCTTTCCGTGGATTTAAAATATGCTAAGAGAGATTGGAGCATGCCAAGTTCTCTTCTGACTGGGTCCACCTATAAAAACTTTGTAAAAGTTCACATTTGGACAAAGCTATGAAAGAAACCTTCTGGGCTTTTCCTGCATAGCACCTTAGATGTTTCTGGGGTCAAGAAAGGTAACTTTAGGGCATTCTAACAATTTCCTGACATAAAAACGGCCACTGGATTGGGACAGAAGTGACCTTGTCCCACAGCTGTCACTTACAGATGTGTGACCTTGAGCAATGCCTTCTGGGCCTCAGTTTCTCATCTGAAAAACGAGGGATGAAGCAGATCATCTCTAGACCCCTTTCAGTTCTGGCAATCTGTGATTACAGAAGTTGCAAAGTCCCCTGGGCTCCCCAGATGAGACAGCGAGGCATCAGGAAGAAAGGAGGGCAAGGAGACAGCCAGCTTCCGGCTGGAGGCTTCGATTCAGAGGCACCTGGATTTATGAGGACTCACTCAGGGGCGACTGTTGAGGCACACACAGGGAGGCATCCCATTCGGGTTTCGCTGATGAGTGTACATGAGGGGGAGGCAGGAGGGGGAAAGATCAGCTTATTTAAGCAGGTTTTTAATAATTTCTCAGACTGGACATCTCTGGAAAATGTAATGTCTTGACTCCAGTACTGTAGAAGTGGAAATGAAGACGTTTGGGGATGGCTTTGCTATTTGCTTTTCCTATTGATATGGCTGTGCAATTACAGTAAAGGAGGGAGACTGAGCAAATGGTACCTCTGCACTGTGCCCAAAGGAGCTCTAGGTGAGGGAGTGTCACTGAGGTACATCATATAAATATGATGGCAGGAGAGGCAAGGGGTTAGTGAGGGGCGAGCAGAAAAGGAGGGCTAAACACCAGAGAGGAGGAAACACTCAAGTAACTTCCTGTCTCAGCAGAAATTAAAAACCTCTAGTAATGACCCTCCTCCCCCCTTTAAAAGCATAGTATTCTAAACCCAAGAAACTGGTGCCCAGTTCTCTCTTTCTTTCAAAGAGATTTATTTCTCAATCTCGGAAGAGGTACAAACAACCTTATGACAATATACCAGGGGTCATGTGCCAGAAACCCCTCACCTGCTCATCTGAGTTACCTCCCAGCCTTTGTGCACCTGTGGAAGCCAGGGCACGATTATTCCTTATTCCATTCCTGGGAAGGAGGGAGCTACAAGTCCTAATGTCGATGATATTGTGATATAATATTACATCATAATATTTTTCCACAATGATCTTAGTAATTACCTATTTAATAATGGCATAAGTGTTCATCAAGTGGATGTGCCATCATTTACCAAACTATTCCCTTTGATTAAACTTTTAGTTTGCTTGCTTTTAAAATCCAAAATAACTCAACCCTATTCTAGTAAGAGTATTGGGACTTAATGAGGAATAAAAACCACCTGTACCAAGCCTGGGAGGAAAAGCTCCTCATGCCTCCCCACCTTACCATGATCTCCCTCTCTGAATAGAACTAACAATTAGAATTTAATTGAGCACCTACTAAGTGCCTCAAAAGAACCCTCCAAAACTTCCGTTACTGAGTTTCCTAAGCAAAGGTTATATGGGTCAGGTCCCTCCTTTTCATGTTTGCATCTACCAACTTTTATTCAAGGTGATTTTTAGAGCCAAAAGTTTCCTGGGAGAATGAGGAATTGCTGTGTTAACATAACAAACAAACAATATTCAAAATGCCTTCGATTTCTTGTTGTATGTATTTTTTCCTTTAAAAAAAACAGCCATGAAAAGGTGAGAAAACTTATTAAAACTTAAAATTGCCAAACTCACAATGCTGAACTCTCAAAAGCATCAAAGCAAATGAAACTCCTGTGTGTAAATAGTGCCAGAAGGCAATCCAGAAAAGCCAAGCAAAAATCACAGGACCTAGATAAAAAGGGGTTAGCAAAAAGTACAGGATTCAAAAATGGCATCACAGTGACCAAAGAAGTTCCAGATTTTCCTTCTTAAAAGATGAAACTCGGAGACACGAATTAAACTGCAAATCGGCTGATACATGAAAAAGCCTTTGCAGTGCGGTGCAGGCAGCCTTCAAAGGCTTCGACTGCTCATGGAAGAAAATCCAAGCTCCTTAGCAAAACAAGCAAGCAAGGAGAGCCTACCACTCTCCCTTCTCCCACTGTTCTAACTCCAACTCACACCCTCCCTGGCCACCTGCTCTCTCCTGCCTCCTCACCTACTTTCCCTCTACCACGAATGCTCTGTTCCCTGCCCCTTGCCATCAGGTCAAAATCTTGCCTCATCCCTTATACCCTCTGAGCCCAGTTCAAAATCACCCTCATCATGGAACTTTCCCAAGCCCTCCAGCTGGAAAAAATCTCTCTGGCCATCCATCGCACAGTGCTGTGGTTCCTCTTCTGCCCCACTCCACCTCATCCTGCCTGACTTTGCCTTTCCCTCTCCGCACCCCCCCACCCCCCTCTCTCCTTTTCTCGGTTGTGAGTTCTTGAATGAGTGTCAGTTTCTCACTCATCTCTGCTTTGCTCACAGCACTTGACCCAGAGCCTTGTTCCTAGTAGACCTTCAATAAATGTTTGCTTAGTTTTCTTAAACCAAACCAAAAATAGTCATCTTAGTAATTGAGGTGGACTTTGCAGCATGGAGCTTGAACTTTTCAATGGTTAAGAGAAAGGAGAGATATGGTAAAGGACAGTGGGGACAAGACAGGAAATCACTGCCTGGGGACACAGTGACTTTGTGAGAAAATTACTACTTAGAAATCACCACCTCATCAGGAACAGGAAATTGGGAGGTAGACAAAGCACCTTAGCTCTTAGTTCTTCCTCCTTCCACTCTCTCCCTGTGAACTCTTTCCCCTCCTCCTTCTAAGACAAATAACAGAAAATGGTCTCAAGCATTTGTGATGGTAATTCTGAAATGTTCTGATAAGAAGAATGTGGTTGTTAAAATAATTTTTTTTTAAGTATGTGGTTGGTTATTTTGTTTTGTTTTGTTTTTGTTGTTTTTTTCCAGATCTCAGAGTAAATGTAGAGCATGTAAAGTCAAATCCTGTTGTCTGTATCTCAAGAAGGTGCTTTTAACAAAGAAGTGCATCAGGGACAAAGTTGGTGGCCAAAACCTTCTGAGAGCCCAGATGTGCTGACAGAGGCACCCCCTGCTTGGGAATGCAACCTCCCTCACGAGCATGTGTAATTGGAGGTGTTCAGAAGCACACAGTGTTGCTGAGTATAAGGCAGGAAAGGACTCCAGACAGCCGCCTGCTACCTAAGCCCTGCTCACCCTTCCACTCATCACCCCATGTCCTCCCCTCTTCTCCATCACTTTATTTTTAAACTTATGGGACGGTTGCAAAAATAATGCCAACTCCATATAGAGAACACCAACATATTCCCATGCTTCCATATACTCAGATCCACCAGTTTTAACTTTGCCACATCACCTATCATCCATCTATTTATCTATGTATCTATCTAGCTATCATCTATCTATATCTATCTATCTTCTGTGCATTTGAGAGCAGTTTGCTCATATCATACTCCTTGAACACTTAACAAGTCCATATACATTTCCTGCGAACAAGGATATTCACTTATGTAATCACCTTACGTGCAGTTATCAAGTTTAAGACAGCTAACATTGAAATAAAGCTTGTATTCTATATTCTATTTTTTTCTTATGCCCAGTAATGTCCTTTTGAGATTTTTCTCTTCCATTCTTAGATTTCATCTAGTATCATGTATTATATTTAATTGTCATTCTCTTTAGTTTTTCCCTTTTTTTGTAATTGTAGAAACATATATACAACATAATTTTGCCCTCCCCACCCTCTCCCAAGCATATCATTCAGTGGAATTAATCACATTCACAATGTTGCAGTACCATCTATTACTAGAACTTTCCCTTCACCCCAAACAGAAATCCTATACTCCTTTGTGTTAACTCCCCATTGCCCTGCTCCCCACCTAGTAACCTGTTCTTAACTTTCTGTTTCTATGAGTTTAATATTCTTTAATATTTACTTTGTAGTCACCCTGAGGCTTAAATTTAACATCCTAAATCTATAACAATCTCATTTGCTTTAATACAAACTTAAATTCAAAAGTATACATAAACTATGTCCTTATACCCCTCCATCACCCCTCATTTAGGTGGTTCTTTCCACAAATTACATGTTTATGATTCCAAACCCATTGATTTATCATTACATTTTATGCATTTGCCTTTTAGATACTGTAGGAAGTAAAATGTGGAGTTACAAATCAAAAATGCAATAGTACTGGTATTTATATTGTCCTCTGTCATTACCTTTACCAGAGATCACTGTTTCTTCATGTGGCTTCAATCAATTGTCAAGTGCCCTTTCCTTTCAACAGAACTCCCTTTAGCATTTTTGGTAGAACTGGTCTAGTAGTGATGAACTTCCTCAGCTTTTGTTTATCAGGATACGTTTTAATCCTGATATTTAGACTCTGAGGCATTTGTTCCTTAACTTATATCCAGCTAGTGTATGACAAAGCTTTCTTTGAATAACAGGAACTAACAAAAAAAAAAAAGAGAAGAAAAGACAGAAAAAAAGAAAACATCTTTCCCAGTCTTTACAGATTGACCTATGTGAGTGCTTTCTTTTGCAGCTTATCCAAACAATGAGTTTAGAGAAGAGTCCTAGGCCAAAGCATAAGGGCTTCCCTGCTCCTTTCTGTGTAGGCATCTTGTCTTGGGCATGTACATTTGGCCCCAACAATTCCCCTGATTATACAAATACAAATATTTCCTCTTCCTTAGGAAACTGTTTTCTCACGGTCCTAGGCTCTGCACTTTATGTCCTACAGCCAGCCATCTCTTGCCCCAGACAGTCACCTGAATGCTGTCTCACAGAGTTCTGTAGGAGAGATCTGCGAGCCACCTTGTGCACATGGGGCAAGTGCTAAGATGGCAGGTCCCTCAGGCCACCATCAGACAGACTGGTCAGGCATGCATGCTCCCAGTATGCGCACAAGGGTTACTCTGCTCCCTCTGGGACCAGACCAGGGATCTGCCCTGATAGCATGGAATAGCTCTGTGCCAAGCCAGTGAGGGTAGGGAAAAAGCCAGCCAGGGAGCCAGGAAATCCTACCACTTTTAAATGGCTCTGTGTGTGTGTGTGTGTGCGCGCTCATCCTATTATTGCAATCCTTTCGTTCTTTTCTAGAGCTTTGAGAAAGATGTTTCTACCAGTTCTTGACAGTTGTTCAAAGCTTCTGTGGAGGGACAGAGCCCTGAAACTTCTCACTCTGTCATGCTGATCAGGGCAGGGGCTAAAAAGATCCATCACTTTTTGAGAAACACTTGAACCATAGTCAGATTGCTTCCCCATTTTGGTCTCCTGACACACATCCCATTGCACACATTACAAACCTTTATTCCTTGCTCAAACTTCCAGTCTAACTTCTTCCTGAATCTCAGCAAAATATGAGGGCCTTGCCTCCTCCTACACTCTTGAGAATATCAAGGTCATCTAAGTGACTCTCAGAATATTTTCTTCTCCAAAACTCCCAGTATGTACCTACCATTTCCTTCTTCTCTCCTGTCTCAGAGGAAGGAGCCCTAGTTCCCTCCTCTCCCTCTTCCTCCCCTTCTCTCCCATTTCCTTGGCTCCTTCCTCTCCATTGACACCCAAATTATGATTTTTCTATTTTTTTTCTGTGTGTGTTTTCTTGTTTGTTTGATTGTTTAATTCATTTTTACAGAGAATTCATTTTGATTGATCTATTTACAGATTTTTCCAGTATTCATTTCCACTGTTTGGAGTTATCCAGGGCCTCCTCTTGAGCCCAGGGTCTCGGTGGGGTCTTTCAGGCTTTGTTCTTACTAGTGGCCTTCCCTCAGGAGGTTTCTGGGTGGGGTCTCATGGCCATGTTCTCTGCTGGGTCCCAGCTGTGACACAGTCTTCCCTCTTTCCCTATGTTAACCTGCTTCAACTGCCCCCTCAGAGAATTTACACCCTGATTCTTAAGGGGGAGCTGAAGGGTGATGGTCGGTCATTATTCTGTAGCTGGTTAGGGGCAGTAGTCCCTTCTTGACAAGGTGTGATGCTCTCTGGCTATTCTATTGGTGTAGAGGGAAGGCTAGTCTGGCACAGTGGTTGGGACTGGATGAAATCCCTGTACAACCAGACATTTTTACTTTAATACAAAATTACTTTCATTTTTCTGTTTTTACTTATTACCAATCTGCCTTCTCTCATACTTTTCAGACATGCTAAAACTTTGACTGAATTTCTTAAGATGGTTCTCTTGCAGTAGTCTAGAGTATACTAAGTCATTTCCCTTGTGTTCACCATGCCAAAATGTTACATTTTAAAAACTGCAATTTTCTTAACTGGCTCAAAAACATAATGACTTCGTTTCACTTGTTTAATTTGATATTGATTAAACACACACATGCATTTTTAATCAAGGAAGAAATTGCTTTAAAGACATGCCAATTTGAAGAGGCAGCAAAGTAAAAACACAAAAGCAAATACTAAAAATTACAATAAAAATAATAACTGGCATATTGAATGAAAAAGGAAGAATGTGCAGTGAAAAACTAAGATAAAACATTCCATTGGTGAAATGGGAAACTTACTCAGTCTTATGGTCTGTTTTCCAAAGAAATTATGCTTCAGTATAAATTTTGAAACAATACACATATATATTCCATGTGGAATTTAGATGCCAATGTTAAAACTTCAAATTCTGCATACAAGTTTTATTAAAGAAACACTAGTAAAATCCCAGTATTTGCAAAATTTGAAGTTTTGGCAGATATTGTAAATATCACAACTAGTTGGTATTATTGCATCATGATGTATCCAGAATCAGGAGAATATCCATTTCCTAAATATTTCATTTGATTAAAAAGCCAGAATTGCATGCTCTAAATAAATAAATCTTTCAAAATGAAAAAGACTGCAATTTAACAGTAATCTGTATACCCTTACTGGGATTTTAAAAAGTATAACATCAAAACCAAATCACACAGAGAGAGAGAGAGAAAATGTTGATGGCATAAAATAACCCTACAATGTTCCCATACTCACATTACAAGGGGAAAAAATCCTGTATGCCTTTGTAAATAAACCATCTGTTCGACAGTTAACATACAGAGCTCTCTTTTTATACCAAGCCTCTTTATGTTTACCACTTCACTGGGCTTTGGCCCTTGCTTTTTGGAACCCAGAGTGTTTGGTATGCTTTTACATTAAAATCTAGGTGTCTTCTGCTGTTTGTACACCGGATCCACCTCCTGAAATATTTTCCTCAACTTCTATTCGAATAACACTAGGAACTGTTGATTCCCTTCTCTGGACTTCAATTTTCTATGCAGAGATGTGTCCTTCACATTCTTCATCGAGCTCTGGCAAATCCCTAAGATCTATTGGACTGGAGGCTTGCTGGAAAGGGGCGATAGCCATTGGAATACAAACTGCTGCTTATGGCGCACATGGTAGGTTGGCAGAGACTGGCCCGAAGAGAAGGCATATAAGCAAACTCTATAGATATTTTTAGCTTTATCTGAATTGCTGAATGTCCTTTGAGAGACTCTCCTATTCTCTCTGAAGAACAGTTCTTGGATTGAAATTGATTGCCAGTAAACCTGCTAAAAGTAAGGCTTATTTTGTGGGGCAGTTCAAGTCAAAACCAAGAAATCTTGAAACAGGGAAATATAAGGTATATGTCCATTTTTTATTCTTTAATTCCCCACGTCAAAGCAATACTTTCCTTGCTTCAATTCTAGGATCCTTCTGCTTTTCATTTGGATCCTCAAGTTGGTCAGTTTAATACTGGCACTCTCCTTTGCCTTTCTTCCAGTGGATATCAGAAAGAACACCCTGTATTATCAATGCAGCGTCCTCCAGAAGCTCAACAGCAGGGCGGTCTTTTGGAGAACATCTAAGGATTTATTCTAACACTGAAGAATAATGACTATGTGACTTCAAGGTACATCTAAAAAGTTCCAAAAGTCTAGTTCTCAACTTCTAGAAGAAGCCTTAGATTCTTGACCTTCCTTTCTTTTTATCAGGAAGGGCTTTGGCCACATGTTAATAACTACCCTAGTCTTAAAAGGCATTTAAACCTGGCAACCAGGTCACAAGAATGTGCCCAATCTGCTCCACTATTCCAGCAGGTTTGGTTTCTTCATTTATTCTTATCAACAAATCTTCATGCAGTGATATGTGAGCAACCAAATCATTAAATATATGTGTGAGTTCCCCTTCTAACATAATAGACGACTTTAACATTAGATCATGGAAGGCATTTCTTGCACGCTTGAGATCCTCCATTAAATCATGTTCCCCTTAGGACATTTCATATATTGCCCCCTGATGTTCTGACTTCTTTGGTAGTTAAAGACTAGTTAGATGTTGACATCTAACATCTGTAGCCACTATTTCTTCTTTTTGTAGGTGTTAGGACTGTTGATCTGCTATATGATTTCTGGGCATAAGCTGGGGCTGTTTTCATCATGAAATAGTATTTGACTGTATTGCTTGACTAAAGTTCCATTTCTTACAGGAAAAATTAAATTGCCAAAGCTGTAACCCCACCTACAAACTGAATTCTTTTATTGCTTGGCTCCTTAAACTCAAGGCTGCTAAGGCTTATGACATCATATTTCCCTCTTTGTTTTCTTTTCAAAGTGAAGTCCCAATGGCGTCCAGGTGTTAAAAATGTAAAGTAACTACCTCTCTGAGATAGAAGGGAGCATCTCTTGTGGGGAATTGGTCCCAGCTTGCAGAAATTGGCCAAAGCCTCAGTGGCACCAGAAGTACCAAGCTCAGAGACAAAGCGGCTTTGCCTCCAGGGCTGGGCTACTTCCCTTGTTTTCCCATTTTTTAAAAATCCTTCCTTCCAGTTATTCTACTATCCCCCTTTCTTTTATTGCTAATCATCTTGAAAGAAAAGCCCCCAATTCTCTTGTCAATTTTCTATTTTATTCTAGCTTCACCCCCCCCTCCAGTAAATATATACAATAGTCTCAAAAGGTATGAATTGTATAATATTAATTGCCAAAATCTAGTGATAACTCTTCAAAACATGTAACTTCTCTGCAGTACCATATTAGTGCTCATCAATTCCTCCTTCTTAAAACTCTTTCCTCCCTGGACCATTGAGAGACTCCTGATTTCCCCCCTCACTGTCTTGTATTATGACTCCTCTTATTCCTTTAAAGATATTCCTGAATGATCTACCTTCATCACTGTTTTCTTTCAATGCTCTTCTCTACACATTCTCTTACATCCTCATCATTTCCATTATCATCTTGATAAATAAAATACGTTGCCTAAATCTACATCAGTGTA
>PVKH010031892.1:0-12254 GCA_004027955.1 Chaetophractus vellerosus
TCTAACATCCATAAATTCCTTCCTAAGGAATTTGCCTGGCTCCTTGAAATACTGGTAAGTACCTTTTTAAAAGGGGACAGTATGTGTATTGGAAGGTCGGCGCTGCAGTGCTGGTGACAGGCTTCATCCCCGTGGCACCTGTTCCCGGCTGGGTTCTTCCCACGGCAGGATTAGTGGGAGTGGGCGTAGCTGCTCCGAAGGCGGGGGTGAGGGCCTTCGATTTGCATGTGGAGTAGTCATGCCATTCGCATCATGGATTCTGATAGAACATGTGCAACCGCATAGTGTTTTCAGATTTTGATTAAACACCTTGACGGCTTATGCCAGTCTTCTTGGAACAGGTTTAGTCATTGCTTTGAGTGGCTAGAAGAGTGGGGGGAAAAAGAAAAGAAAAGCATTGGGAACACTGGGGAGGAGAAGGGGTGGGATATTTAATAGTTTAGAAAATATAGAAGTCCTTTCGTTTTTGCCCAAATTCATTATTAGATTTGCCATTTCTTCCACTTATTTAACAGGCACCTTACCTAAAGAGGAGCATCAATATTTACAGTGCATTAGTGCCACAGAGAATTTGAAATCTTGTGATGAGGGTTATTGCTGTTTTATCCGCTCTTCAAAGCAACTACCGACATCAAACAGTCTCCGCCATCAGTCTGCGTTCAGTGACATTGTACCAGGCCCCTGTGTACTTCAGCTAGCAGCTTAATTATTGAAGATCCTTGTCTTTGAATTTTCTTTTTAATATTTCAGAGGACACACTTTGGAAATCTATATTTTAAATAAATCAAAAGATTATGGGGTGAGAAATTTTTATCAAGTTTTAAAACGCATTAATTTTCCTAAAATTTGAGGATGAAAAATTGCAATAATAATGACCAAATTACCTTAAATGAGGCACTCTTATTTATTTCTAATTACAGTAAAGAACACAAATTACATCAGATTATTGGTAATGCTGAAATATGCCACGGGCCCCAGGAAAATGTAGTGAATCACAGATGAGAAACAAATATTCATATTGTATTTTTCTGAGGCCAAGACAAAATTGCCTTCTTTATGCCATATTATGTTTTAGGAGAACTGTGAAAAGTGGGAAACCTGTTAGATGAAGGCAGACAGTTGTGTTTCATGATTCATTGTGTTTTAGGACTCTTGTTCCTTAAGATCAGGTTCAATTTGCCCAAAGACCACATGTTGTTTGTGGCTACTTCTGCCACATTACTTACAACTCTTGTTTATTATTGTTCTACTGTGTTGCTTGAAGATACTTCAAATTGTTTGCAGTCACCAGAGGAAATACTTTTATTTTTTCTCTTTCATAAATTATCAGAGTCTGTTAGTGTGTTTGTTGGATGATAACTAGTATTTTTAGAATTAAAAGGAATTTTAATTCCTTTTGTAAATCCATTAGTAAATTAGGAGGCCGAGACCTGGTAAGGTGAAATGACATGAATGGATCTCAAGTCTGTCTAGGCCAGAGGTTCTCAACATGTGGTCTGTGGATCCTTTTAGGGGTCTAAGATCATTTCAGGGAGTCTGTGAGGTCAACACTATTGTATAATATCACTAAAACCTACTTTGTGTTGACATTTGCACCAATGGTGCAAAAACACTAATGGGGAAGCTTGTAGACACCTTAGCACAAATCAAGACGGTGGAGACAAAGAAATTATTCATTCCTTTCTGTAACAGTTTGAATTTGGTGAATCAAAAAAAAAAAAGATTATATTTTTGAACTAATCCAATCCTGTAGGTGTGAGACCCTTTGACTGTATTAGATTTGTATGAGGGACCTTGATTAGATCACTTGATTAGGTTGCTTTTAATTTGACTACATCAGTGAGGTGTGATTCGGGTTGGGTCTCTGCTCTTACTGGAGCCTTATATAAACTGGTACATGGAGAAAGAAGACACAGATAAAGGAAGCTGCCATTTGGATCCACCATATGAGAGAGAGGACTACAGGAAGACAGCGAAGCCCCGAGAAGCTGAGAGAGGTCCCAGAGCCTAGAATCAGCAGTGCACAGAGGTATGGATAGAAGCCCCTGAGGGGCTGGGCCCATGGAGCAGCTCAAGGCTGAGGATAGGTACTATGTGCCTGGTTGCCCATAGCCGGGCTCAGGAAGGAAGTGGCGCTGCCAAGGCTGAGAGAAGAGGCTTGGAAAGAGACAAGCCATACACCTGGCTGCCCACACCTGGGCTCCGGGAGTTGGTAAGCCTTGTAGGGAAGGCAGGAACTTTGACAGAGATTGCCCGCCATCTTGCCTTGCTTTGTGTCAGGATGCCAGAATCATCAGTAGCTGACTTTGGTGAGAAAGTATCTCTGATGGTTCCTTGATATGGACGTTTCACGGCCTTGGACTATAAGATGTTCCCCTAATAAAATCTCTATTAAAAAAGCCAATCCATGTCTGGTACTTTGCATCAGCAGCCCTGTGGCAAACTAAGACACGTGCACTCACAGTTTAATTAAAAAAAAAAAAACAAAACAAAACCATTTTCATGCATTGTCCTTGAAGAAGCTGTAAAAATTATTAAATTTATTTACTCTTCACCCTGCAGTGTGTGTCTCGTTTTATATTTTATGTGGCAAAATGGGAAATAGGAATAAAGCGCCCCTGCTACATAGGGAAGATCAACGGTTGTCTTGAGAAAAGCATTTGTGTGATGGTTTGAGTTGAGAGCTCAGCTAGCCCTTTTTTTCATGGAACACCACTTTTATGTGAAAGAACATCTCATGGAAAAACTGGTTATTCAGACTGGGTGTCAGACAGTTTCTAGAAAATGAATGAAGTGAGCTTGTCACTACAATGCAAACAACTGACAGTGTTGCCAAAGATAAAATTCAAGCTTTCTAGTGAAAACTAGACTTTAGAAGACTTATATCCCTCCATGAGCTTGACAGCTTCGCAATACTTAGACTTTTGTGATGAAATTGGTAGTGATATTAACATATGTGATTTTCTGATATAAAGATGTGGCAACATTTGGAGGATCGACATAGCCCAAATAAACTGTTTTCCAAATAACTATTCCATGATCTTCCAGAATTTTCATGGGTAAAAGATCCATTCAAAGTGCCAACTAGATAAGTAGATTTTAATATAACCACAAATAAAAAGTTCATTTTCCATAAGGCAGATAACTTTTGAAAAACCATCACTTGACACATTTTGGTGTGTTATTCAGGAAGAATATCCACAATTATCTGGAAAGACTTAAAATACTATCCCTTTTTCCAACTATATATCAGTGAAGTTTTTATTCCTCATATACTTTGTCATATGACAACAGATTACATGTAGAAGCAGATATAAGAAACTAGATGGTTCCTATTGAGCAAAATGTAAAACAGTACTGCTTTTCCTACTAAATATGCTTTGTGAAAGAGTTTTCATAAAATTATGTTAACATGTAATGGGTTTATTATTCTTAGAAATTAATAAATATTTTAAGATTTCTCATTTTGACTTCTATGGCAAATATCACTGTCTATGTAAACAAAACTCTTTGGGGCCCTCAGTAATTTTTAGAGTGTGAAAGCGTCTTGAGATGAAAAATTTTGAGAACCCCTGGTCTAGATCAGTTTCCTTTTAGATATCTTATATGTCATAGTTCTTCGATTTTAACAAAGTTCCCCCCCCCCCCACTTTCCTATCTTAACATTTCCGAAATTGGGTTACAATCTATGTATCTAGTTAAGCTCATGTTTCCTTAACTCTCCAACTCAGGTGGTGCTATGAGTTTAAAGTCAGTGTATGATTTCTCAGTGTGTGTAATTCTTTGAAAACAACAAAACTCTTCCCTTTCACAAGATTGAGGCTCACATTTTGATCTACAGGTAGCTAGAAATGGAATTAGCTTTCAAATACGTTGATGAGTAATAGGATATATGACGTGATTTGAGTAGCACCTGCGTACTGGCCTGGGCCTGCAGTCCTGTCCTGGGAGGTGCCCTGTAGCCGTGGGCCCCTCACGTCAGCGCCCTGGGCCCAAGCTCACACACCTGTGAAGCGGTTCACTGTTTCTACACCTTGGCTACAATAGAGGCTCATTTAAATTAAAAAAAAGTTTCCGATCCCTCAAGTTAACTAGTTGTTTCTAACACAGTGTTACTTACTTGGTGTGTGTGTGTGTGTAAGTTAGATAAAAATACCTTATAACCATCATGCAACGGTAAAATCAAGAAGAAATGATAAACCAATGAAAATCATGGGTGAGAGGCGCCGCTGTTTGGCTGAGTCTGCATGGAAGGCGGCGTGGACGAAGCCCGTGGATGCCTTTGATTTGGGCCTGGTTATGTTACTTGTGTGTACGATGATGACTCAGTTTTTTCCTCACTTCAGATTGCTAGAAAACTTTGATTTCAGCATTATGATGTCATTTGGCATTCCATTGCGGAGAACATATTGTTTACTTCTTAAATTGGATTCTGTTCTTTTCTCATCAGCCTGGTAATCAAATCGAGGACACCTTACTGAACTGAACAGTGAACACAAATGCAAACATGAGTCCTGAAATTGCAAGGAAGTAGCCAGTTATCAAGTAGTTCAAATAAAAAATCCAGGCTATATTTATATTAATTTCTTTTACGGATATCACCACAATGAAAAGAAACCAATTTTAATCCACGTAGCAGTCACTGAAAGGCCTACCTTACTGCACAGCTCCAAGGGGCGTCACCCATGATATAGTTTATGTAAATAGTGCCTTTGGGATGGTGCCCTGAACCGGGGCCTTTAAGAGACAACCCCCAAGGGTCTGCAGCCTGAGCTTTAACCTGCCTGGCTTTGAATCCCCTTTTGTCCGTGAACCCACAATTTATTTTGAGTTACAGAAACATAAAGGTAAAATGCTGATTATTTTTGTCTGTTTCAGATTAACAGATTAATACTGTGATCATATCTAGTTAAAGGATGGTCGTCCTAATTATTTATCTAATCTAAATTATGTATGCAATGTATTCTGCAGAATGTAAGTTTTATCGTGGCAAAACAAATTCAATGCAATTATGTAGTCCCTGAATTTATACTCTTATGTGGTGCGTTTTTAAAATAGATAGTGCTTTTGGTCATTACCTCTGCACCATTTTTAAAAAACCTTCTCTTGGGAGCTACTGCTGCTTCTCTTAGACTTAAAAACAACAGGCAAAGAAATTAAGGTGACCAGATTTGCTTTACAGCTGAATAATTAAAGATCATGTAATTGGGAAGCAACAGAACCCATATCTAGGTAACATTGTTAAAATTGCCTGGAAGTATTTTATTCTTTCCTTCAACTTCGATTTTGTTTCTTTTCTGCTTATAATTTTATTTGATTCTGAGAATTATTTTGTTGCCTTTTGGGAGACAATTTTTAGAGCATCGTAGTATGAAATAATGCATGTAGATATCTAGATGTATATTTTTGTGAACTTGTTCTGCAAGTGAATGTAATTCTTACCCTTTGGGGGGGGGATGTGGTGGTGCAAAGTTTAAGCAGCAAAGAGTGTCAGTTACTAACACACACTTACAAACTGGAAATTATTATTCCTTTAGTTTGCATGTGCATGTTTCTCCCAACGATTAATATAACCACCAACTATATTGAATTAATTTTCGGCATATTTTTTTCTCTGGTATTGCTGGTTAGACACTTATTATTTTTAAATCCTCGTGATGTAGAAGCAAATGTTAAATGCAGCATTCCTGTGACTCATATGCTTCTGTTTTCTCTAATAATTTCTCTCCAATTTGCTTTAACATCTTCGAGACTATTGAACTGAAAATGGTTTAAACGTAACCTTCAATATATATAAATTGCCTTTGGTTTAGCATCATAGCTGATATGAGTCCAAACTTTAGGCCAGTGCTTCAAAAATGTTTCTCACAGTTTAAGCTGTTTTATTAGAGGCTTACCATATATGTGTATATGTGTATGTTTGTGTGTATTTAACGTGTTTCCTGTGTTTTGAAAACAGATTATTCTGAATATAATTTAATTAAAAACTGTTTTCTGCTTGCTGTAGTTTTTTGAGTGATTTCACTCAGTTGATGAGTTGGGTTTTTGTTCCTCTTCTAAATGCTACAGGCTCATTGCTTTTGTCCTTCTCTCTGCTTTTTGTAGTTCTGTTTCTCTTCTCTAACCATGATCATCTCTGTGAAGAAACTTTCAGTGCTAGCGATACAGATGCTAGCCTGATTTTGTTATTGATTTTGTTATAGCAATTTGTAAGCAAACTCCCTCTTCTATCTGAATACAGTAGCTAAAATATTCTCTCATGTAATTGTGTATATGCATATATGGCAAATGCCACCTGCGTACTAGCGTTATCTAGATTCTGTATCTGTAGTCCACCAGATATGATTAAAGTTAGATGAAATTTGTTCCATTGCTTAGGTTGGTTAATTATATTTTGTAATATGAGTAATATCTTATTTAGAAATATTGGAATAAGTGTGGCAGTCATGGTTGTTAGAGTTGCCACCTATTGAGTGCATACCATATGGCAGGCACTGCTTTAAGCACGTTAGCTCACTTCACACGGCAGCCTCATGACAGAGGTACCTAGGAGGGCACCAGAGGCACTGGACAGTTAGGCCACTTGCTGAAAGTTACACATAACGAGTGATGGAGCCTGGGTGCCAACCAGGCATTCTGTTTCCAAAGCCCACTCTTCCTACACCACATCTAACACTGGGAAGTCATTCGCCATCAAGTTTTTTAAAGGAACAAATGGAATTTCTATTTACAATGCTCACCCACTGTCATTTTCTTCAAAGTATTATTGTTTAATCTTTGGAATTTAACTGTCTTTATACTAGCATACAGTTTTCAGGACATTCGTTTTGGTTTTTTTTGTTTTTTTTTTTAACATAGTGCTTTTCTTTTGTATTTATAGATATGCCTCTTCATGTCCGACGGAGCAGTGACCCAGCTTTAATTGGCATCTCAACTTCTGTCAGTGATAATAATTTTTCCTCTGAAGAACCTTCACGGAAAAATCCCACACGCTGGTCCACAACAGCTGGCTTCCTCAAGCAAAACACTGCTGGCAGTCCTAAAGCCTGTGACAGGAAGGTAACCACTTCCTCTTTGCTTGCTGCAGTCCTCCGTATCTCCTGTCTTCTTAGGATCAGTGATGAGTTTCAACTTGGCTAGATCCTTTTCTTCTAGGATCTTTGTGTGTGTGTGCTTATTCAGCTTTGACATGAAAGTTCAGGGACCCTCCTACTTAACATTTAACTTGAATTTTCTGATAAAATCCAGTCCTGTATGTGATGTCCATTTATTCATGTTTTCATTTTTCTGAATAGATAATTTACTCATAAGATTAGGAAATGACGGACTTTCAACGTGATGCAGTGAAAGTCCCTCTCGTACTTTGTCTTCTGGTTTCTTACTGTTTCTCTTCACGGGCAGCCCCTTGATTAGCTTCTTGCATGTCCTTACAAGGATATGCAGCAGAGATAGAAGCAAATGTTCATATCGGCTTGTGAGATACATTATAGAAATTATAGCATTATGGATATTTGGGGATGAAAGTGATCTTAATGGTAATTTATTCTAACTACTAAATTGATAATTTTATCCTCTTTGTCTGCCTACTAAATGGAAGTCTGCTGTCTAATCTTAATAAAATTTTCTTCCTTGACCTTGATCAAATTTATTTAGCCTAAATAAATAATATTTATTTGAGTCCATTCAGTCTGTTTTTTCAATTTGTTAATGCTGCTTGTCATCTATTCCTGCAGTACTCTGACCATCCCATTCTGCCATGATTTCTGCACTTTTATCCAATGAGCCTTAAGCTGTTTGTCATTTTCACTGCTGAATCTGTAGAATAGATAAAACATTTCTGCAATAAATATTTCTGCAATGAATTAATAAACATTTTTCAATGCCGCCAATAACTTAGCATAGTATATATTGAGAAATGCAAAAATATGCTAATCATATATTAATATGTTAAGATGTATGTAGCTTGATGCTTACTTGATTTATCCTTTACATCTATGTAAAATGCCTGTTTTGAACATTTCTTTTAAGTTTGTTTTGCATTTTAGCAAACTTCTTTATACTAGTTCCAGTTTTTTAAAAAATGGAGTGCATAAGTTTACACTGAGGAGACTCTACCAGGAAAAATGCAGAATGAACTTTATTCTCTGGTTTTTGGATTAGGGACTTAATTGCTAGGCTTACAATTCTGAAATATTTTATTATAGATTTGATGAGTAACTGGAATATCTCATTGAGATTATTAAGATTGAAATTTTAATGGGCTTTATCATGCTCTAGACTATTCAAAACAGCAGAATCCAGTTTATTTATGTGTCTCATAACATTTAATTTTTACTTAGAATAGACCCACTTTATATGGATATTCAAAAATATATAAATAAGTCAAGTTGGAAGTGTGAAAAGCATTTGATACTTTTAAAAAAGGTTTGGAGGATAATGGATCAGAAGTCAGTAGATAATCAGGGTTTTCTTTTAACTTATTGAACATCTTGGGTGTATTAGTCAGTTGTAGTTGCCGCAAACAGAACCTTGGTAGCTATTTTAAACATAAAAGGACTTCATACTCAGACTTTGTTTCTTACAAAACCCTGGAAGGGTTTGAGTAGCAGGCCCTTGGCTGGGCCTTGTGGCTTGTTCAGAACGATACAGTACTACAGATCTGGCCTGCCAAGGGAGCTGCTACCTCTGCTCCAGCGAAGGAGGTTGACAGTAGTTCTGTGCAGCTGATGATGAGGGACCTGGAATCCACCCCCCAGAGTCTCGCTTCTAGCCACTGGCATCCTTTCTCCAGGTAGCCTCACAGGTGCCTCTCCTCGTCACCTGTGAAGCTGGAGTTGGACCACTGAAATGCTCCCTCGAACACTGTCACCTCCATAGCCATACTTGCCATTGCCAAGAGCCCCAAGAAGCATTCAAATTCACCATTAAAACCCCATGCTAGTGAGCCCAGATTGGCAGAATCCAGTTTGCATCCCAATTCTTATCTGCAGGAGAGTCTGGGAAATGTAATTTAGTTTTCCAGCCTCTGAGGAATGGGAAGGCACACTAGAAGACGGTGCAGATGTTCATTGCCAACTAAACATACCCACCACACTGACTTTTTGTTGTAAGTAACATATTTCTATCATTGAATAAAATTTGGCATACTTAGTAACATAGAAAAAAATTATCCATAATTCCAATAACCATATTAAAATATTGGTGATGACACAAACACAGATACATGGAAACCTAGGGTTGAAGTCATGTCTGCATGTTTTCATCCTGATTATTTTTACATTTTTCTCATATAGGAATTTCCTCTTGATGTAAATTTTATTTGAAAATATTTGTTATGTGTGCAAAATATTCCATTGTAGAGTATACTGTAATTTATCTGCCATTCTCCTTTTGTTGGACATTTATATTATTTCCATATTTTTCATATTATAGGTAACAGTGCTGTGAGACATCCTTCAAATGTATTTTTTTAAAAAATGTTACTTATTCAACAAACTTTTTCCCTACATGGAGTGGATATTAATATAGGCAAATGCCCACACTTTCACATAGGAAAAGCCTTTAGCTACATATATACAACTAGATGAAATCATATTCACATCTAACGCACATAAAGAGCAAATTGCAATGAATTAGTCTTTTGGATTCTTTTGCTGTACTTTTCAAATACTAATTTACTAAACTTGCTGTCTCGATTTTGTGCTGTTTGTGTTTTAGTCTGAAAGTTTTTTATATGTTTGTATTTGATTTAAATGTTCCTATTCTCAGTTTTAAAAATGCTTCTCATCTTCTCAGTATTTGGAAAGCATACCTGCTGACTAGGCACAGAACGTAAAATTTATTGATTTCTGTAGTCTGTTGAGTTTACCTATGCTGGGTATTTCAAGATACTATAAATTCTTATCAATGTGTAGTGGTTTTGGTTTTCTGTATAAACTCATGTAAATAAATTACTTAGGAGTTCATAATCTTGTGATTTATTGATCTTGAATGGTTTGAAGAAGTTGATGTTCTTGTGTAGGTTACCTACATAGTTAAGTGGCTTTTCTGCTCCCAAGTTGGATAAGCATAACAAGTTGTTTTAGAATGAGGATGCCAATCAATTAAGATCTCATATTTCTGAGAATGGACATTCCACTCTAAGTTATTAGAAAACTACCATGTTGGACTCTCCCCTGTGATTCAAAATCACAGATGAGAGATGAGTCTACCTAGGTGGTAGGTGGAATAGTGATTATATATCATTCCACTTAAAGTTTAGAGGGCAGTATAGAAAGATTTTTAAAAATATATATGTATGGGGGCCGGCTGTAGCCCAATTGGTAGGGTGCCGGCCTACCACATAGGAGGCCCCAGGTTCGGTTCCCGGGGCTTCCTCGAGCGAGCAGACCACCTTGAGAAGGCAAGCCGCCGCGGGCCGGGCAAAGCTGCCGTGGGCAGGGCAAGCCCCTGCGAGCAGGCAGGCCACCGCGCAGTGAGCTGACTCGGCGGGTCGCCGCAGCGGGGGGAGACAAGCAGACACAGAAGAATGCAAAAATGAACACAGCAAGAACAAGCAGAAAGGGGGGGATATGTAATAAATTAAAAAATATATGTATATGTATATATACTTATTACAGAAGTTGCAAACTTACAGAACAATCATGCATGTGTGGAATTCCCAGAAAACACCCCTTCACTAACACACTACACCATTGTGGAATATTTGTTCCTGATTATGAGATAGAGTCATCAGACTATAACCACAAACTATGGTCCATAGCATACATTTGGCATATTTTTTCCATACCTCCCCTATGATTAACACAGTACACCTTTGGCATTGATGCAAGAATATTACAGGATTGCTATTAACTATAGTCCATAGGTTACGTTAATTGTAATTTTCCCATGCCTCTCCACATTCCCACCACCCTGCAATAGTGACATACATTCATTCTAGTTCACAGAAGAACATTCTTGCATTTGTACTATTGACCACAGTTCTCATCTACCTCTGGATTCACCGTGTTATTCAGATCCTAGATTGTTCTCTAGCTTTCATTCAATTGACATTTACATCCTGAGACTACCTTTTTCTGTGAAAATTCCATTTAATAAACAACTGCTACTCACTATAATGTGTTACATCAACTCTATCCATTTCCACACATTAACATGTCAAGTTAATTAAAACTTCTACATACATTAAGCACCAATAGATCTTCTCAACACTTCTCTTATCTCCTTAAAACCTATACTCTAGGTTTTAACCCCATGCATTTATTTTTCATATTTAATTCATATTAGTGAGACCATGCAATATTTGTCCTTTTGTATCTGGCTTATTTCACTTAGCATATTGTCTTCAAGATTCATCCATGTTACCATATGTATCTCAGGTTAATTTCTTCTCACTGCAGCATAGTAGTCCATCATCTGTATATACCACATTTTATTTATCCATTCATTGCTTGATGGACACTTGGGTTATTTCCATCTTTTGGCAATTGTGAAGAATGCTGCTGTGAACATCAGTGTGCAGATGTCTATTCACGTCATAGTTTTCAGTTCTTTGGATATATTCCTAGTAGAGGAATTGCTGGATTATAAGGCAGTTTTATGTTTAGCTTCCTGAGGAATTACCAAACTGTCTTCCAGGGAGGCTGCACCATTTTACACTCCCACCAACAGTGAAGGAGTGTTCCTATTTCTCCACATCCTCTCTAGCACTCATTGTTTTCTGTTGTTGTTGTTGTTTTTTAAGATTTATTTTTATTTATTTACATATCTCCCCCTTGCTACTTGTGCTCACTGTGTTCATTTGCTTTGCGTTTTTCTGTGTCTGCTTGTCTCCCCCTGCTGCGTCAGCTCACCGCGCGGCGGCTTGCCTTCGCCAGGAGGCCCCGGGAACCGAACCTGGGGCCTCCCATGTGGTAAACCAGAGCCCAACCAATTGAGCCACAACTGATTCCCTGTTTTTTGTTGTTGTTGTTGTTTTGTTTTGTTTTTTTAATGATGGCCATTCTTTGTGGTGTGTGATGATATCTCATTGTGGTGTTGATTTGCATTTCCCTAATAGCTGGTGGTATTGAACATTTTTATGAGCTTTATGGGGATTTGTATTTCCTCTCTGGAAAAATCTCAATTTAAGTCTTTTTTTTTTTTTTTAAAGATTTATTTATTTTATTACATATCTCCTCCCCCCCCCCACCCCCCGCTACGGGGACACGCCGAGAGTGGTCACCGTGCAGGCATGGCTTTCCCTGCTTGTG
>PVKH010031893.1:0-12261 GCA_004027955.1 Chaetophractus vellerosus
GAGACTGATATTCTACAGCTGAGGTTGAGAAGAGACCAGCTGACCCTAGAAAGAAACAAGCCCTGGGGAGAGAGACAAGCCTTACCTCAACCTACGGCTGAGGTCAGAAGAAGCTGGGACCACAGAGCCTTAAGAGGAAGAAGGAAGGCTGAACCTGTGCAGACATCACCTGCCATCTTGCTTCAACATGTGACAAATTACTTTGGGTAAGCAAGTACCTCTTTTTGTATCTACTTCTGTGTTATTTCTTCTTCTTGTAAGAGTCTGTTTTATTAACCCACCAAGGGGGCAGGGACTCAACCCTGCATGCCCAAGTGACTTGATCAAATCAAAGCCCTAATCTTAACATAAGACATCTAAGCCCATTGTATAAATCTGTCACGGCAACCTGGCAAACTACAACACTGACTTGTCTTAGATGGACCACATACCATTTAATTACCAATCATGGCTTTCTGTTTCCCATGTTTCCCATCACCACTTATTTCAGTGACTATGGCTCTGGTTGCTTTGCTGGATCTGCCCTTGTAAAGCCCTGTCTTAATATAGTGATTCTCCAAGTGTAGCTCCTGGCCTAGCAGCATCAGCATCACTTGGAAACTTGTTAGAAATGCATACTTTTGGCCCCATTCAAGCCTATTGTAGCATATAATCTGGGGATGAAGCCCAGCAATTTGTATTTCAATATTCCCACCATGTGAATGTTGTACATAATAAAATCTGAGAACCTCTTCTTTAAGGCATTCAGAGAACCAAAGTACCTCTCTGTCACCAAATTGGTGTCATATAAATCAACAATTTATATACAGAGGGGAGTTAAGACTATGGAAAAAGAAAGAACAGTCATCAGGGTTATATCTGAAGTTGAAACCTTTAGAAATAAAGAAGGAAGTTATTTATTGAATGCTCACATACAGATATTAGAAATACTTGTAGATATATCCGCTTTCCCTACCAGATTTTACCTTGCTTGAGTGTGGGTACTTAGTCCTATACATCTTTAACTTCCATAATAATTGGAACTTGCTTGAGCAGAGTAAGTCTCAATGTATATATGTTGAATAAATGATTGCTGATTGGATGAAATGTATTAATGAAATGTACACAAATAAATAAACAAAGAAACTGTATTAAGCAGAATAGAATCTGTTGGCCAGCTTGATTGGTGATCCCAGGATTTGGGCTGGCATCTCATACCATAAGAGCAGAGCTCAAGCATGACCACCCCCAATGCCTGATTTCTCACCCTGTTCTCTTAGCTCTACTCTCTTCCCCATTTTGGCTTCATTTTCAGGTGTCATGTAGTGAAAGGACATTGGGAATAGGTCTAGCCTATATATACCTCTAGGTCCAAGGCTATAGTAAAAAAAAATGTAAAGAGAGAAGAGACTGATTCTCTTCTCCATCAACTGAAGTAGGACTTGGACATGATTCTTATTGACCCAGAATGGGGGAACCAATCATTACAGCCAGTGAGGAGAGATAGGCTAATTGGCAAGTTGGCCATTCAGGATCCACTTCTGGAGCTAGTTCCCCCAAGGGAAATTTTATCCATACTTTACAAGAAGAAAGAATAAATCCAGTACAATAAAATAGCTTGTTCACAAAAAAGGATTTTTTTTTTCAGTTTTATCTTCTCTTCAGGGTCAGATCCTGTGAAATCATTGAAGACGTGCTAGCCTTCCCAATTAGTACTAAAATGAACTCTTTAATCATATAGCAGCATATAGTCATTAATCAAAAATCTGAAGTAATGATATGCATAAAGATAAAAGTTCAAACTAATACATAAAACCTTTTGCTCTGAGTTCAAGAACAAGCAAACAAATATTAAATAATATTAAGTCCTCACTGAAGTATTTTTCCTTTGCATTCATCAGTGTACATTGTATCATCTGCTTTTGGACTTCAGTATAATGGTTATTAAAATCCTAGTTTATTATTAAGATCTTGCGAGGATGGATAATGTCCTATGTATTAGTTATCTATTACTGTATAAAAACTTACTCTAAAAATTGGTGACTTTAGACAACAAACATTTATTATCTCACAATTTATGTTTGTCAGGAATCTGGCTTTGGCTTAACTAGTTCCCTTTGGCTCATGATCTCTCATGAGGCTATAATTAAGGTATACTCCAGAGTGCTGGTCATCTTTAGGATGAACTGTGGGAAAGGCCCATCCAACCTCACTCACACAGTTGTCTGCAGGGCTCAGGTCCTCACTGATTGGCCATAGACATCAGTTCCTTGCCAAATGGGCTTTTCCATAGAGCGAAGTCCTGAAAGAAAGGGAGCAAGAGAGAGTGCCCAAAAGGAAGCTGAAGTCTCTTTGTAATTTAATTTTGGAAGTGAAGTTCCATGGCTTCTGCCATACTCTGTTAGAAGCAAGTTACTAGGTCCAGTCTACAGTCAACAAGGATTACTATGCAAGGTCATGAACACAAGGAGGTGAGAATTATTGAGGGCTATCTTAAAGGCTGACTACCACAATTTAGGCACCTATCCCTAAAGTTATGCGCAGAAGAAAGCCTTCAATAAATATTTGTAAATTAATTGGTGTTTCCTTAAAATAAATTATATCTCCATAGAAAACATAAAATGTTTGTCAGAATTTCATCTTGCTAACAATTTAATTTTAGAAAATGTCATACCTATCTTCAAAAGGCTATTGGCTTTATTTACAATATTAGTGGAATTAATATATTTTGGCATTTCTTCAGTGTATTAAATGTAATTTGGGTGTAAGATAAGTAAAATTGGCTGATACTTCATTTTAACAAGATTATGCTAACAGGTTTTTTTCCTTCCTAACTGAGTTCCCTGATTTGAAATGCTTCAGTAAATTTGTTCTTCTCTTAGGTATATTTTATCTCTAAATTTTCTAACATTTGTAAAGCTTATACAAATATCATTCATATTTACTTTGAGATTCTCTAGTATTTCTAGGAAATAGACTTTCTGAATTTTTATTTTATATTAGAAGCATACCCTGTACAGAAAAATGGCCCAGTATTTTGTAAAACTAGAACTAGCCTGCAAGTATATTTTCAAATTAAAAATTTCTCAACTTTCTAGATAATGAAAAAGGTCATGAGAGATGAGTTTTTATTTTTCTTATTTGTTTTCCTACTTCCATATTTACTTTCCAAGTGTCCTCATTGAGAAGAAAGAACACAAGTTAAGGAGTAATAAGTTGTTGATAAATCCTGATTTTAACACCTATTAATGAGGTAATTAATTTTGAGCAATGACCAAGTCCCTAAATGTAAACCAAAATAGACATGGCTCACATAGGTGTGAACACTTGATGAAATAAGACATTTTAAATGCTTTGTGCACTTATGAACCTTGTTCTTGTGAAATTGACACAGCCTAATAATGTCCGTTGCCTAAGGTTTACCTCCTGAAAACCTTCTTGTTACTCAAATGTGACCTCTCTCTAAGCCAAACTCAGCAAATAAACTCACTACCTTTCCCCAGTGTGGGACATGACTCCTGGGGATGAGCCTCCCTGGCACCAAGGAATTATTACCAAGTACCAACAGTGATGCATTTGGGAAAAGACCTTGACCATAAGGAGGAAATATTAAATACAAGTTAATTTTTATGGCTAAGAGATTTCAAAATGGAGGTCACGCTTACACACATCTCAGGAAGATCTCACTGACTCACAGCAAACAAAGCCTCAAACAGTGCTCCTGAGGGCTATGGAGACATCTGGACACTGTAGGCAAGGCACACAATTCCATGGAATTAGAATCCCAATAGTGGGCCTTCCCTTGGACTATATGATAACCTATTTCCCCAATGTAATAGAGTTAGACTCATTTATAATTTCCTTACACATGATTCTTCTACCCTTTTTATTTGAACCTATAGTTAGCACTATACCTACTAAATATGTCTCAGAGACTTAAATCTTTCATCTGCTCCTATGCTGGTTGAGCCCTGATTCTTAGAAGAATTGCATTCTACACCTACAATCCAGTTCATTGGACTCATCCAGAACAACTTACAAAATGATGATGATGGACAACAGCCGTCTCCAAAAAAGAGTATTTACAACTGCAAGCAAGACAGTTCCTTCCATCTTCCCCATAAGATCTAAGTGTCCTCTCAATATGAAGCAATCCCAAAGTCATAAAGACTGAGGAATGAACAAATATAAGGGGGGAATGCAAACGTGGACCAAAGTAGACATATTATTATTGTAGTAATGGAAGAATTTGTAGCATTGATATAAAGATAGTGGTTACCAGAGGTTCTGAGGGAAGAAAGAAGAAAGAATAGTTGGTACATGGGACATTTTGGAGGCATTGGAATTGTTCTGCAATTATGGATACAAGCCATTAAACATTTTGTCAAAAACTATAAAATTCTACAGTGTAAACTATGAACCATAATTTAAACTATAAATCATGGTTAGTAGCAATCATTCAATACTTGTTCATCAATCATGACAAATATACCACACTAATGTAAAATGTTAATAGGGGAAAATGAGAGGGAGGGGGGTAGGGTATATGGGAGTCCCCTATATTTTTTTATATAACTTTTCTGTAGTCTAAAACTTCTTTAAAAATAAAGTTAAACAAAAATAAAATAATTGCTTTATAAATAACCAAGTGATATAGAAATATAATTTATTACTATTAGCAACTGAAAAGACATGAAGACATAGTTGGACAATGCTCTCAAAGGCCATGAAAATTTCCTTAATAAACTAGGATTTCTGGGTTGCAATGATATCCATTTCAACTATTTACTGAATGCTTTCTCTAAGCCAGCCACTGTGATAAATGCAGGGGATATTAAGAGAAATAATACACAAAATTTTCCTTTTCAATATTGAAAGTTTATAGTTGAAAATGCAATACAACTAGACACTTAATAAAATTGGGGAAAAGTTTCAACAGCCTGATACCAGATTACCCCATTAATTCTTCAATTAATAGTTGCAAGTGAATCTTGTCTTAAATAAAGACAACCTTTCCCAATATCAATTCAGTGGGCAAAGACTAGAGAACAGTGTCTTCAAACTGAATTATTCTGTAGGTTATTTTTTAGGATGGGATAAATTCTTTCTGAGGAGGCATTAATTTTATTTTCAAATCTTTGGGAATTATTTGTAGACATAAGTTACTTATGGCAAATATGAAGACTGAGGATATTGAAATTTAAGACTTGATATTGATTTAAGAAAATTATTTTTTCCAAATTTTGCCAACAAAAGACAGTGTGTTCTCACTTATTAAAATCCTAACTTTTGTAATTATTTGGGTGCATGCTTCCTCAGAGGAAAATTAGGGCAACTTTTAACTTACATAATGGCAGTGTATCCATTATAACAATGGATCTTCATATCAATCTGTATTAGTTAACTTTGGCTGAGTTAAAAAGCAATCCACTAAGTTAAAGTGATTTACAACAACAAACATTTTTTTAAAAGATTTATTTTTATTTTTTGTATATCCCCCCCCTTGTTGCTTGTTCTTGTTGTGTTCATTGCTTTTTCATTCTTCTTTGTCTGCTTGTCTCCCCCTGCTGTGGCATCCCACCGAGTCAGCTCACCAGGTGAAGGCTTGCCTGCTTCGCGGCGGCTTGCCCTTGCTCACGGCGGCTTACCTGCTCGAGGAGGCCCCAGGAACTGAACCCGGGGCCTCTCATGTGGTAAACCAGAGCCCTACCAAATGAGCTACAGCCGGTTCCCCCAACAACAAACATTTTTTTCCTCTCATATTGCATAAGGCTTGCAATTTGTCTGTGGTTCTGCTGCAAGGCTATGGTGGACTTCAGTCCTGCTCACTTGAGTTTTCATTCTGTGACCCTGGTAGAAAGAATGGCTTCAATCTGAGATATTCTATTATTGTAGCAGAGGGGAAAAGCACAAGATGGACCTAGCTGAACCAATTTGCATTAACTATTTTTGTTCATATGTAGCATGTTGTAATATCTGAAACAAGTCACATGGACAAATCTAATAACAATGGGGTGGGGAAAGAAGACTAAATTTTCACAAAATAAAATCTACTGTAAAACTCTGAGCAGATACAGTAGAAATTATATTAGAATTTTACAGAAATACTAATTGAAATATAGAACTTAAGGGTAAGTACAGTCTTGAGGTATAGAATACAAGATGTGAATCAGACAGATTTGAGTGTGAATTCTGGTTCTTCCAGTTACTAGTGGTGTGATCTTTGACAATACCTTCTTTATCTGCAAAATGGGAATAAAATCCACATTTCAGGATTGTAATCAGATAAAATACATGAAAAATCAGTACACTGTGTAGAACATAGCAATCACCCAATACATGCCAGCTCTTACTCTCACTGGGACAAACTAATGAAATTCAGAACTGATGTTTCAGTGTTATGTTCCTTCAGAATGTTTATTTGCATCCTTATTAAATAGCCTTTATCATAGATTAGTTTACTACTAATTCTGATTCTTATTAGCACTGCAGGGAATTTCAAAAGCACCATGCTGAATAGTTGCCAAGAAAGTATGAGAAATTTTATTGGGATACCTCTTCATCTCTGTTTCATGAAGTATGGATAAACAAAAATGTTATGTTCCTTTTTTTTTTCCTTCACAAAATTGATCATATAACTTACTGCATCATGAATCACTTGATAAATTACCATAGTCTTCTTTTTCTGGTAAACTGATTTCAAGATAAATAAATCACTTGACAGCTTTTCTTCTTTTAATTAACTGGTAGACCTTATATTTGCATGCTTGCCAATTCTTGAGATTTGCATTAGCAAAATAGATATTTTCCTTTTTGGATTTAAACTTTGAATACATTTATCCTTTACCTTGACTTTCCTAAAGTGACTGTGATTTTATTGAAAAACATTTTTAAATACCATGGTCATTTTTTCTCACCAACAATAATTTTGTAATAGTAATTGTACAAATCTGTTTATTTGGTGTCAAATTATTATTATTTCATATAACAGTGAATAAAAATACTGTTTGCAGACAAGGTCTAGGTCTAAACAGGTTCTAAATAAGGCTACAATTAAACAAAACCCTATGTACTGATAGAAAAATATTATGAATAATATTTATTAAGATTGAAGATCCCTATTACATAAAATATTTTATAAATAGATATTCTTTCTGGTTATGATGATTTTCTGAAATGCCAAAGGAATCAAGAATAACTTAATGTTGGGCCTTTTATTTTTCATTTAAATGGAACTAATTCACTAATATGGTAATGATTCATCATTTTCTTTTCCTGCATTCCCATCATCAAAATGTCAGTATTTCTATAAACAATTAAGTGAAATAGACTTTGGAAAAGTTGCTATAGAGAAAGAGAACCAAAAGCACTGTATGGCTTCACTCAGGACAATTGATGACCAAGCAAGTCATTTAGAAATAAACATACAAACAAAAAAAAGATGTCATAAGACACAATGGCTAAAATTTATTTTTGATTTTTAAAAAGTCGATGCTCTGGTCAGGTTGATCAAAAAATTTTTCATGAGCTTCTAACTTAAATATACTGTACGACACCAATAATTGGTTTATCATTCCTCATAACAGTCACAGAATTCAGCAATTGCCAGAAAATTCAGCTACTGAAATGAGAAATTCTAATTATATATAAGGAGATATCCTCAACATTGCCTCAGTGATATAACAACAAAAGACATTGGCTAACAGCATTTAGTAACAAAAGCTAGTACAAATTATTTTATTCTGGAAGAGAATTGAGAACCAAGTTGGTTAGTTTAGATCATTTTCTCCTAAGTCCTTTGAAGCATTAAAATATAGTAAGGCTGTGAATAATAAGTACAAATGAACTAGTTGCATGTTAGTAGCACTGCTTTGTGTTTTGGATTATGAAAAATAATACTGAACAGAAAAACCAAGATAATTGAACCTGAGCTACCTGGATCACAGTGAATCCATAAACTGGTTACTCTTGGATCATGAAATTAAGTTTGAGTTAAACCTATGTTATAGGAACATTGGCAAAAAAAGAGAAATAAATGCTCATCATTGTCTTAGCTTATTTTTTACTGGGGTCTGAGAACTGGGTCTGTGCTATTCCTTATACCTGAATATACTTTGTGAAAATGTCAAGTCAAACACGAGTATAGGTTGTGTGTTCACGTGTAAAATCATCAACTCGATAAATGTGCCCAAGAAAGACTGTCAATTTTAAACAAAATCAAGCATAAAGACCATGACCTTCATTTTCAGGTAACTTAGAGGAAGAAATAAGAATATGGTTCCCTAAGATAAAAATAAGTTTTGTGAGAATGTCTGCATCACCCCTCCACAATATCATTCTACATTTTCTATTCTAAAGTATAAATAATTATGCTACTTTGGAAAGATTATGGATTAAATCAATTTTCTTTACTTTTGTTCTTAATATTGCATTTTGCAGGTAATAAAATGATTGGTTTCCAGAGGTTCAGTGTTCCTTTATGAGACGTTAAGCCTGCCTGCCTTCTTCAATTCCTAATGTATGATATTTCAAAATAGCACCTATCTCCTCAAATCCTCAGACTCCCTGCTTGAAACCTTTTTTCTCTCTTAGGAAACGACTTAGCCTTCTACTTCTTAAAAGAAATATAGACCACTGTATAATTAGTTTCAACAGTCCACCCCTGCCACTTGTTAATGTATCTAATTTCTTTAAAAATCATTTTCTCTTTTGACCACCATCAAATGAAGCTAGCTTTTTATCCAAAGCCAATCCATGCATTTGTATTTGAGCTCCTTTTTTTCCCCCGTCTGCAATTTTTCATCCTGTACCCAATTGCTTTATCAAACTATCCATCATTGTCTTTTCAATCTCTCCATTTTCTCTCTTCCTATCACCTCTTGCCACTCAGATTTTAAGCATGAACTAAGTAACAAATGAAACCAAACCAAACTGAAATCATCTAACAAAACCAAACTCTTCCTAATGATCTCTCAAATTACCAAATTTTAATTTACTGTATGTCCTGGTTATCAGTATCTCTTGATATTTTTTTCTTCCTTGGCTTTTTTATACAACTCTTTCTTGAATTTTTTTTCTTCACAACTTTCTTGCTAGTCCTAGCTATTTCTTCCAAGACTCCCCTTCCCCTTTCTTGAAAAATGTAGTTTCCTAGGTTTCTGTCCTTAGCTTATAATTCTCATTTATCTGCTCACTGTGAGTGAACCCATAATTGTATATTGTTTTACCCATGCAGTTTTCTTTTGTCTTGGGAACCCAAAAACTTACAAGTTAAGGCATGAACTTGGGAGTCAGATTATGAATTCAGTTCCACCTCTTCTGTAAACAAGCTTCAGAACCTCTCCTTTCTCCCAGGTTTAGATGGGTGTTCCTATTCTGGGCATGCTTCTATCTTCTGCCTTCTACTTTGTGTTGTGATTTATGTCTGTGTCTACTTCCAATCACATTAGGCAGTGAGTGTGTATATGGAGATGACACAGGGAGTTCATTCTATTCATCTGTGTATCTCCAACAAATTATAGTACCTAGCACATGGTTGTGTGAATTCTTCACTTGTGGCAATATGATCTGCATAGAATTTCCTTGGTTGAACTGAATTACTCCCTCCTCTCTGACCCTAAATCTTCTAAATGATTATCAAAAGCTTTTAAAACATGCTTTAGGTGGTTATTCTAACATCATCCCGTAATATTGGCAAGACCAGAACTGGATCCTATTTATCTTTGCATCCCCTGTGCCATCACTGACAAAGGGCTTTTAAATGAATTAAACTTTAAATTAGTCGACTCTAAAATGATGTGCTCAAGGTAAACTATTGAGGCACCAGAAGAAAATATGGGTGATTCTATTTATATTGAGATATATAATTTAAAAGAAAAAATTACTCGTATTTCACATTCATATTGCTAGTAGCATGTAAATATATTTTGTAGTTAAATATACATACATTGGGTTATGGGCTCACAAAACTGCTGCTAAGCCACATGGCATCTCTGTATGAATTAGATATAAACATCCTTTTCTCTAAGCAGTCACATCCCCACACCAAGACACAGCTCGGCGAGCAGAGCTGCCCCAGTCCCCCTTTTTGGCATATGCTCTGGTGCATTATACAACTAACACACCTTTATGGAGAGTCCCTGAATGCTCACCTACATTTTATTGATGGGGTGAACAATCATTTTATATACTTGAACAAATCTTGATAATTTTTAAGTAATTCTAAATTTGAAAATTTATAGTTTAATCTTAAATTGATATCATCATTTCATCTAGTTATTCCTAGAAAAACATTACTTACTACTTTACCAGCAAATAAATAAAAATAAATAGGGGAGTGGATGTAGCTCAAGTGGTTGAGCACCCACTCCCATGCACAAAGTCTTGTATTGAATCCCCAGTTCCTCCTAAATAAATAAATAAATAAATAAATAAATAAATGGAAAGATTTGCAATGCTCATGGCCCTGCAAACCATATTTAGAACTCATTTATAAATTATTTAAGTTCAAAGGATTAAGTAATGTGTAGTGAAATAATAAATGATCATTTATATTTATATACTTCTGCCTGCAAATTTATATTGTGATTATGTGCTTGCCTCTCCCCCCAACCCCATTATACAGTGAGAATGGGCATGGGTGGCAAGGTACATGCCTAGTAAAATTTGAATTCTATGGATATTTAAATGACAATATAATAAATTCACCTTGATTTATCTTTATGTGACTAGAAAATTGCTTTAAAGAATCTAGCCAATTATGATTATGTTCAGGCTGACACAAGACATCTGCTCATTATTAGATAATTTATTCATGTGTTCAAGAAAGACTTTTGTGTACCTACAGTATGCCAGTTACTGTTCTGGGAATTGATGATACAACTATGAAGGAAAGAAGTCAAATCTCCAGGCTTTATGTAGCTTAGTAAGAGGAGATCTTAAATGTTTCCTTTGCAATAATAATAAAAATTATATCTTCATTCTCTCCCTACAGTATAAAATCTTAAAAGAAGAAAAAGTGAGCTTCCTTTATTTGCTTGTTTACATTTGAAGTTCCTTGTGAAATTTATATGGCCAAATGCTTTCTGCATATATTTTTAGATCATTTAACTTTCTGTAAGAGGCTGCAGGATGAGAAAATGTGAAACAAATGTTACTTTCATATGGGTGCACTTTGCTTTTGCTGCTTCATTCACCTACCTTGTCTTATGTCTGATCCTGTGGTGTCTTTTAAGTCTTGACTTGGAAGTCCACTTTGTATGCTACTGTGCTCTGTTAAAATCACAATACTGTGAAAGTAAGCAAAATGGATATTGAACACAAAAGAAAAATGTTTTAAAATATCAATTTAAGTTCCTGTGATATGATTCAATTTCTCATCATTTTACCTTCTGGTAAAATGTATACATTGATGAGAAAAAATATCTAGTAATTTTTGGTGGACAGAATCCTGACAGCTTCAAATACCTAGAGTATGGATACAAAAAGGGATGTGAACACAATAAAAAATACATTTACCCAACATCTCAATATGCATGTTATGTTGTAAGGGAAGTATAGCACCATGAGAAACTAAACTGACAGATAATTAAGGTTCTTATAATTTTGTTTCTGTTATCTCCTGTCAGCCTTCAGTGTCTAGTAGAACTGCAGAAGATAGCACATTAGAAGCAATGAGAGAAAGGATTAAGGCTGATGAATATGGTTGTGCTGAAAAGTAAAAGAATGAAAGAGAGCAATAATCAGCTATGACTAGGTGGAAAACAGCCTGGAATCATTAGGTGTAAGAGAAAAATAACCATCATAGCTCAATAAATCCTGAGGGCAATATTGTTCTACATTATAAGATAGTAAATTCAAATACCTGGTATTGTGTACTCTGTCTAAAAATTCAAAGTGAGTAATGCACACCTCAAATATTAGTACAGATGTAATCAATGTTCTGTGGCATTAACTTAACATTATATGTTATATATCATAAAAAGAAAGTTAGGTTTGAAAATGAAGGACAGTCTCCATGTCTTTTTTTATGACTATCACATGCCCTATAGTAAAGTAACACTTGTTTCTAAGTGTATGACTCTCTGCCAAGACTAGCAATGCCCTCAGACAGCAGCTGTATCCATGTTAATTTACACTCGTTATACTTTTATGAGTCAGTAATGTAATTCCTGATAGGAGATGAAAAAATGATATCATTTAGGTAACAGACTATGGTATGATCTTTCAAACAACCAGACAACACTGCATATCCCATATATCTGCTTGATTTCCACAAGTAGA